>JARGCV010000015.1:0-165000 GCA_034064705.1 Bothrops alternatus | reverse complement strand
CTCGTCTTTCAGCTGTTTATAATAAAACACCCCCCCCCCACACACACACACACACAAACCAGAAATAAGAAACACAACAACCAAATGGAGACTATCTGTAACTCTGTGTTGAACTGTGGAGTCCGTGATGCTTTCTGAGCTTGTAATGAAATGTCTGCAAGAAAGCAACCAAGCACCAAGGATCACACACAGACACACACACACCCAAACCAGAAGTAAGAAACACAACAACCAAATGGAGAATATCTGTAACTCTGTGTTGAACTGTGGAGTCCCTGATGCTTTCTGAGCTTGTAATGAAATGTCTGCAAGAAAGCAACCAAGCACCAAGGATTCCACACACACACACACACACACACACCCAAACCAGAAGTAAGAAACACAACAACCAAATGGAGAATATCTGTAACTCTGTGTTGAACTGTGGAGTCCCTGATGCTTTCTGAGCTTGTAATGAAATGTCTGCAAGAAAGCAACCAAGCACCAAGAATTCCACACACACACACACACACACCCAAACCAGAAGTAAGAAACACAACAACCAAATGGAGAATATCTGTAACTCTGTGTTGAACTGTGGAGTCCCTGATGCTTTCTGAGCTTGTAATGAAATGTCTGCAAGAAAGCAACCAAGCACCAAGGATTCCACACACACACACACACACACACCCAAACCAGAAGTAAGAAACACAACAACCAAATGGAGAATATCTGTAACTCTGTGTTGAACTGTGGAGTCCCTGATGCTTTCTGAGCTTGTAATGAAATGTCTGCAAGAAAGCAACCAAGCACCAAGGATTCCACACACCCACACACCCAAACCAGAAGTAAGAAACACAACAACCAAATGGAGAATATCTGTAACTCTGTGTTGAACTGTGGAGTCCCTGATGCTTTCTGAGCTTGTAATGAAATGTCTGCAAGAAAGCAACCAAGCACCAAGGATTCCACACAACAATCCAAAACCATTAAAACTAACATTGCTTTTCAAGGGTTGTGTTTTGCAAATGGCCCCAAAACATTAACATTTTGAGATTTGTATAAAGTTCAAATGAAAAACACGTTAGGCCTTCAGAGTGAGTCAAATCTCTCCAGGTCTCAGACGCGGTTTTTCAGATAATCTTATTGTTGTAATTTTGTCCAAAGGACGTCAAGTACAATCAGTGTACTTCTGTAGCCCCTTCCTTGAACCGTATCTCGCTTCCCAAGGATAGCTCTGAATCAAAATAGCGAGGGTTAAAAGGATTTTTATTGCTGGGAAGGTTGGATTGTCTCAAGAATATTCAAGGATACTGAAGATGGGGTAATATCCTGTAGTGATATTTGTCTTATTTTTTGGAAAAAATTATGCTGATGGCTGAGCCAAGAGCAACTTTCTTTCCGTTAGGCTGTTCGCAAAGGGATGTAGTAAATATTTATCATCCAGCAATGTGCCATCTTGTTATCTTATGTTTGCAAGGGATCTACCCCATAGAACAGACAGCAACAGTTGTTTTGAGAACACCTAATTCCTTTTGGCTAAGAAGGATTGGGGACGGAATGGGGGAAAGGCCAATCTGGCATTTGAAAAGTCTGGTTTTTTCCCCCCCATTTGTTAGGATAAAGCATTAGATCTCTCTCTCTCTCTCTCTCTCTCTCTCTCTCTCTCTCTCTCTCTCTCTCTCTCTCTCTCTCTCTCTCTCTCTCTCTCTCTCTCTCTCTCTCTCTCTCTCTCTCTCTCCTCTTTCCATCTCTCCCTCCCTCCCTCTCTCTCTCTCCTTCTCTTTCCATCCATCTCTCTCTCTCTCTCCTCTTTCCATCTCTCCCTCCCTCCCTCCCTCCCTCCCTCTCTCTCTCTCCTCTTTCCATCTCTCCCTCCCTCCCTCTCTCTCTCTCCTTCTCTTTCCATCCATCTCTCTCTCTCTCCTCTTTCCATCTCTCCCTCCCTCCCTCCCTCTCTCTCTCTCCTTCTCTTTCCATCCATCTCTCTCTCTCCTTCTCTTTCCATCCCTCCCCCCCTCTCTCTCTCCTTCTCTTTCCATCCATCTCTCTCTCTCTCTCTCCTTCTCTTTCCATCCCTCCCCCCCCTCTCTCTCCTTCTCTTTCCATCCATCTCTCTCTCTCTCTCTCTCTCTCCTTCTCTTTCCATCCCTCCCCCCCTCTCTCTCCATATATTGGCTTGCTTCAGGGCAAGTCCGCTCTCAATAAAGCTAAATTTCTTGCATCTAAGCTGCTTTAAGCCCGCTGGAGGCTCAGGGAAAGAAACTTTTGCTTACTAATAATACAATTGCGGGTACAAATACATTCCATTGACTCTGACTCCTCAAGCAGATAAAAAATAAAACAAAAACCCAGCACCTTTGAGCTAAGGAGTGGCCTTCAGTGCTCCTTATTTCTCGCTCAGAACGGCTATTTCTATTTCCACTCCCCACAATCTGTGGAGATTCTCAAGTCCTCCGGGTCACAACTGTCTCAAAGGTGCTTTTTCCAAAAAGCAACTGGACTGTTGCTGTTGTTGTTGTTGTTGTTGTTGTTTTCCCTCGAAAAAGAAGAAGTTGTTTCGCTTCTCGTCCCGGAAGCTTCATCGGTTCTGGCAGATCGGTGAACTCATCCTTCCCTTTTTCCCCACCGTCCATTCAGAACTGATGAAGCTTCTGGGATGAGATGCGAAATGTCCAGCTGCCTTTTGAAAAAGGACTTTTTGAGACTCCCCATAAGTATTTCAGCCTTTTGTCTGAAATGGGATAGGGTTTCCTGCCTGAGCGGAGGGTTGGACTAGATGACCTCCAAGGTCCCTTCCAACATTATTATTATTATTATTATTATTATTATTATTATTATTATTATTATTATTATTATTATTATTATTATTATGGATCATCGCACAGTCAGCCAGATGTTCAGGCTGGATTTGGCATTTTTGTCTACCTATGGATCCTTCCCAAGGACCTGGGATAGGCAGATGTGGATGGTCGCAGGATGGAAGCAGTTTCTAGTAAGGCTGCCATTTGCAATTGACTGATGGCGAATTTGTCAATGCCGATGGTGGTGTTCAAGTGGTGCTCCAGTTGTTTTGGGGGGGTTGCACCCAAGGCGCCTATGACTATTGGTACTACCCTTGCTTGCCTTTCCCACAGTCATTCTATTTCTATTTGTAGGTCTTTGTATTATTATTATTATTATTATTATTATTATTACTATTATTATTACTATTACTATTACTATTACTATTATTATTACTATTACTATTATTCAATATCTTTTTGATTTGGTGGAAATGCTGGAGCTTTACCTTTCTGCTTGTGAACTGGGATAGCTATTTCGAGTTTCTTAACTCTCCTCAGCCAGAACTTACCCTTCTGAGATTCGAACCTGGGCTGTCTGCATGTTAGGCAGTTGTATTAATCTCTAGACCACAGGCTCTGTCTCACTTTGTTAGCAGTATCAGGGAGGGAAGAGATGTATATCGAGTTTTTCTTTTAAAATTGCACCCTGTAAACTCAAATATGGGTGATCTGTGAACCCATTTCCCTTTTGTGACCTTCTGACAAGCAGTCAATGGGGAAGCTGGATTCACTTAACAGCTGTGTTACTCGCTTAACCGCTGCAGCGATTTACTTAACAACTGTGGGAAGAAAGGTCGTAAAGTGGGGGCAAAACTGACTTATCGACTGTCTCACTTGGAAATTTTGGACTCAGTTGTGGTTGTTAAGTCAAGGACAAAGCAAAGCACTTCAGAACAGCTGCTAAGAAAACTACATGGATGTAGTTGAGGGGAGCTTGAATAGAATATAGTAGAGTAGAGTAGAGTAGAGTAGAGTAGAGTAGAGTAGAATAGAATAGAATAGAATAGAATAGAATAGAATAGAATAGAATAGAATAGAATAGAATAGAATAGAATAGAATAGAATAGAATAGAATAGAAAATATGGAATGGAATGGAATGGAATGGAATGGAATGGAATGGAATGGAATGGAATAGAATAGAATATAGTAGAGTAGAATAGAATAGAATAGAATAGAATAGAATAGAATAGAATAGAATAGAATAGAATAGAATAGAATAGAATAGAATAGAATAGAATAGAAAATATGGAATGGAATGGAATAGAATAGAATAGAATAGAATAGAATAGAATAGAATAGAATAGAATAGAATAGAATAGAATAGAATAGAATAGAATAGAAAATATGGAATGGAATGGAATGGAATGGAATGGAATGGAATAGAATAGAATATAGTAGAGTAGAATAGAATAGAATAGAATAGAATAGAATAGAATAGAATAGAATAGAATAGAATAGAATAGAATAGAATAGAAAATATGGAATGGAATAGAATAGAATAGAATAGAATAGAATAGAATAGAATAGAATAGAATAGAATAGAATAGAATAGAATAGAATAGAATAGAATAGAATAAAGACTGGAATATAGAATAGAATAGAATAGAATAGAATAGAATAGAATAGAATAGAATAGAATAGAATAGAATAGAATATAGTAGAATAGAATAGAATAGAATAGAATAGAATAGAATAGAATAGAATAGAATAGAATAGAATAGAATAGAATAGAATAGAATAGAAAATATGGAATGGAATGGAATAGAATAGAATAGAGTAGAATAGAATAGAATAGAATAGAATAGAATAGAATAGAATAGAATAGAATAGAATAGAATAGAATAGAATAGAATAGAAAATATGGAATAAAATAGAATAGAATAGAATAGAATAGAATAGAATAGAATAGAATAGAATAGAATAGAATAGAATAGAATAGAATAGAATAGAATAGAAGGGACCTTGGAGGTCTTCTAGTCCAGCCCTCTGGTCAAGCAGGAGAACCTACACCATCTCAGACAACTTGACCGTCCAGCCTCTTCTTAAAAATCTCCAGTGATGGAGTGCCCACAATTTCTGGAGGCCAGTTGTTCCACTGGTTGATTGTCCTCACCGTCAGGAAATCCAGGTTGCTTCTCTCCTTGATCAGTTTCCAACCATTGTTTCTCCTCCTTCCGTCTGATGCTTTGGTAAACAAAGTGACCCCCTCTTCTTTGTGGCAGCCCCTCAAATACTGGAATATTTGTCTCCCCCATTTCTTCTTTTCTTTAGACTAGCCAAACCCAAGTCCCACAGCCGTTCTTCGTATGTTTTAGTCTCCAGGCCTTGGATCATCTTAGTTGCTCTTCTCAGAATTTTTTTCCAAACTCTCAACATCTTTTTTGTGATGTGGTGACCAAAACTGGCTGCAGTGTTCCAGGTGTGGCCTTACTAGGGTTTTATAAAGCGGTACTAATACTTCACATGATCTTGATTCTATGCCTCTGTTTATGCAACCCAGGATTGTATTAGTTTTTTTGGCTGCTGCTGCACACGGCTGGCTCTTGGTCAAGTGATCGTCCACTAGGACTCCAAGGTCCCTCTCACAGTGGCTGTTTTTAAGCCAGGTCTCGCCCAATCTGTACTTGTACCTTTGGTTTTTCCTGCCTAAATGTAAAACTTTGTTTTTCTCCACACTGAAGCATTACACATTAAAACAACAACAACAACAAAAAGAAACACAAGACTTTATGAGTGAATCAGTTTGGGTGAAAACCTGCGACATGTCCCAGAACACATGACATAAGGAAGCCAAACCTGGTCATATCCTTCAATGTGCAATTTGGAGCATGGCACTCCTGATTTCCCGTTGCCTGATCATGCAGCGTGCTCAATTGGTCATGCCTAAAAAAGGAAACGCTCCAGAAGGGTGCCCGTCTCAACCACAAAAGCTTCATCTTTTGTGGGCAGGAGGAAGTGACGCCGGCGCACACCAAACGGTGCATGTGAGGAACGATAAACAACTGTGTAGAAAGAGGATCATAAGGTTGATTCGGTCATCGGGAGTTTGCACCTCCAGCTTCTTTTCACTCTGGAACATCTGCAAATATGGGCATCTTCCCTTAATTATCCCCCCCCCGTTCTGTATCCCATTGAAGACCCACAGCCAGCCCCGAAAAGGATAGAAGGACCTATTCAGATCAAAAATGCCAGCTGGGTAGGGGAAAAGAAACCCATAAGGCACAGACGTGTAATGAGAAGCTGCCTGCAAAAATAGGAATCATAAAGAGAGAATGTCGTTTTCTGACGTCCATGTGGCCAGCAGGATTTGAAGCTCCCACTTGAGGGAAACGTTGCTTTTTCTACTCATGAAAAAACAAATGTGTTTTGTAGAAAGACATCTCAAATAACTCACACTCAGATATTAAGCGTGATACAATGAGAAATTATTAAGTATGGTTATATTAAGCGACAGGTCACAAGCAAGATAATATCTAGCACGGTCCTGTATGTCAGGAAGAACGGACGATATTGTACAATACAGATAGTCCTCAACAGAGGGATAGAATCAAGATCACGTGAAGTGTTAATACCACTTTACACTGCCGTAGTAAGGCCACACTTGGAATATATTGCATCCAGTTTTGGTCACCACGATGTAAAAAAGATGTTGAGACTCACGAAAGAGTGCAGAGAAGAGGAAGAAAGATGATCAGGGGACTGGAGGCTGAAACATAGAAGGAACGGTTGCTGGAATTGGGTAGGTCTAGTCTAATGAAGAGAAGGACGAGGGGGGACAGGATAGCAGTCTTCCAATATCTCAGGGGCTGCCCCAAAGAAGAGGGAGTCAAGCTATTCTCCAAAGCGCCTGAAGGCAGGACAAGAAGCAACGGATGGAAACTAATCAAGGAGAGAAGCAACCTAGAACTAAGGAGAAACTTCCTGACTGTTAGAACAATTAACCAGTGGAACAACCTGCCTCCAGAAGCAGTGAATGCTCCAACACTGGAGGTTTGAAGAAGAGACTGGACAGCCATTTGTCTGAAATGGTATAAGGTTTCCTGCCTGAGCAGGGGGTTGGACTAGATGGCCTCCAAGGTCCCTTCCAACTTTATTGTTGTTGTTGTTTACGACTGAGAAGGTTGCAAATGATGATCACATGACCTTGGAAGGCTACAACCATTGTAAAGCACAGACTGGTTCCCAAGTGCTTGCGTTTTGATCATGTAACCCTGGGGATGCTACTGCGATGGTTGTAAGCATGAGGACTGGCTATATGCCATTTATTTCAGTGTCATTGTAACTGCAGGCGGTTAAATGAATAGTTGTAAGTCAACAATTACCTGTACAGTGTAGCCTTTCTCAAACCAACCTCTCATCCCCATTAAACTTTAAACTGAATATACTTGCTTAACATGATACAAATGATTGACGAAACTATAAACAATCAGCAATAAGTCAATTGTAGAAGTTCTAGATCAAATTAAAATATAATTCTATAAGTAAGAAAAGCCAGGTTTTGGAAAACTCCCCATGGCTAACACACCACTGCCAACTCCCCATGGCCAACACACCACAATCAGCTCCCCATGGCCAACGCACCACAGCCAGCACCCCATGGCCAACACACCACAGCCAGCACCCCATGGCCCTCACCACAGCCAACTCCCCATGGCCAACACACCACAATCAGCTCCCCATGGCCAACACACCACAGCCAGCACCCCATGGCCAACACACCACAGCCAGCACGCCATGGCCCTCACCACAGCCAACTCCCCATGGCCAACATACCACAGCCAGCTCCCCATGGCCAACACACCACAGCCAGCTCCCCATGGCCCTCACCACAGCCAACTCCCCATGGCCAACACACCACAGCCAGCTCCCCATGGCCAACACACCATAGGCATGAAAGTAGCGGGTGACTTTGGGCCAATCACTAGGAGATGGTGAAATCTAGTCTTGTGTTAGGTAGGAAAGCCAGCCGGGTGACTTTGGGCCAATCACCAAAGGATTCTGAGTTCTAGTCCCACCTTAGATATGAAAGCCGACTGGGTGACTGGATGGATGGATAGATGCAATGGTGTAGACTTAGCTACTGGCCAATTGCCACCTGTCTGAGTGGAGACAGAATTTAACCAAACGGACTTCCCACCGTTGAAAATTCAGCTCTGGTTGCTAGTCCAGAGAAGCCGTTTAAAAACGTCTACAAGTAGCATATTAATTTTCAGAATATTGTAAACATCCCATGACCTTCAGCACCCCTTATCTAAACACTATTGTATTAAGAATCTGGTGGCAGAGATCAAAAGACAATTGTCTACGCAGACACTTTGGCAAAAAAATAGATTAAAACTTATCTGCAGGCGGCCACATGGGGTCCCAGCCTATTTTGTCTCCCCTGAGCTTGTCCAGTTTCCCAAGGGAATAGATGAACTTGAGAAAACCTAAAAGATTTCCATTCCTTTGAGAAGCTCTCTTGCTCAGGGCATCGGTGAAAATGAGCAGAGCTGCTCATGTCTGCATGAAAACTATACGTAGTATCACTGGAGGTTTTCAAGAAGAGACTGGACAGGGTCTCCTGCTTGAGCAGGGGGCTGGATCCCTTCTACTTTTATTCTGATTTATTGATTGAGCTCCTTTAAACTGCCTAATTCCATGCAGTCAGAGCTACTTTGGGCCCTGCAGAGATGAGATGAGAAGATAAGATAGATCAGATAACCTTCATTGCTATTTTTTTTTTTTACCGTGGGCACAAGGGCACACATCAAAAATGAAATGGAGTTGCCCGCTCTCAAAAGTGAAACACAGACATGACACACACCTAAAACATACTGCGTACAACAGATGTATAAACCCACACCCCTACATATACATAGCAAATAAAGGTGACCAACCATCCTCTTTTAGGGAGGGCAGTTCTCCTTTTGTAAGTTCTGTCCTCTCTCGAAAAGTGTCCCCCAACATGTCCTCCTTTTCGATATTTGAAGACTAATCTGTAAATCTCTGTATTCGATCGATGCCGAGCCGATCCGTTGCGTGGGATGTGACGTATTTGTATTTGACATGACGATTCGTCAAGTCTCGGTACAGTGTGGCGAGATGCAATTCTGAGACGCATGCGCTCCGCACAGAATTGTTTTGAGAGAGTGCCGCCGCACGCAAGTGGCTTTGTTTACTTCTTACCAAAACACGACACGGCACACACACACACGCATTAGACTCACTTTTTTTTCCTTCAATTTATTTGTGTCCTCCTCCTCATTGTAAAAGTTGGTCATCTTAAAATAAATATTAAACACTGTCCATCTGGAATATATAACGGAAGGAGGAAGCTTGAGAGTTCACAAGGTTCATGCTGTATGGAATGAAACTCTGGCTGAATCTGGAGGTTCTGCTACCTGTCATCCACAAATGTGAAAAGACATCTAGTTAGGGAGTTTAAGCTTGGGGGTCAACCTCAAAAAAAAAAAAAAGGCTCTATTCGCACCACACTTTTAATCCAGTTATTGTGGCACTTTTCCCCTTTTGGTGAATTTTACCTGGCAATATTTCTTTTATTATTATTATTATAATTTTTATTAGTTTTTTACACAAACATAAGTCATTCAATAGTTGGTAAGCAGTGTTGGTGTCTGGGTTACATTTGTAAAAACAGTCCTTAACAATTAATTTCTATAGTCTGTATTTCATATATTAATTTTGTTTACTTTCCTTTTTCCCTAAAAACCTCCTTTTTTTGCAAACATTGCGTTAATGCAAATCTTATTGTTTTAATAACTTGACAATTTAGTACATATTTTTTCCAATATTCCTAAAAAATAATCATCGTATTAATACATTTCTTTTCTTTCCATTCATTTGGATTGTACCGGGCAATATTTCACGTGACCCCTTAGAAAAGGGCTTGCAAGGTTATGCAAACACGCCCCTGACCTGGCAAAAAGAATCGCCGCCCGGAATAAAGATGTCCCCGGTAGCTTCACAAGGGGAAAAAGAAAAAGTACCGCTCTAGGCCTCGCTTTCTATGGCTCTCTCTCTTTCCCCCGAATCGCTCTCATTCATTTCGAGGCACGGCGGCCGGGACCATAGGGATGAGGAGGCTAGAAGGGCCACGAGGGATAGAAGCGGGGCTGGGACCGCGAATTCTTCGCCTCCTTCCGCATTTCTGGGCCCAGCTGCGGACGGAGCGACGGCTCGGGGGGCAAGGCAAGGTAAGGGGATGCTCGGCCCGGCTCTCTCGCCTTTCCCCGGGTGGGCAAGGGACGGGTTTGCCTTCATTGCACAAGCGGCTGGCAGGAGCAAGGTTGCAAAAAGCAGTGGGTGTGTGTGTATGTGCCTACGAGGGTGGGTGTGTACGCGTGTGTCAGTGTCAAAGGCAGAAATTAGGGGGTGGGCGTGCAAGCATGCAAAGGGGGAAGGTGGCACAAGGCGCCCCGTGTTGCTCTGAGCATCCTTGGAGAGTGCTTCGACTTAACCATCTTTGCCAAAGAGAGGGACTCTTACTCACTTTATTTATTGGCTTGTTTGTTTATTTAAGATTAGGAAAGGTTTAGGTAATGGTAGCCTTCGTGTGACATCTGCCCATATTAGCTGAGTTTTTAAGCTAGTGTAAGCCAAAATTATGAAGAATTCTGCCTTAATGGTATATATAAATGCTATATATATACTATAATAATACCATTATATATAATGGTATATGTAAATTTTATATATATTAAAGCATCTGCTTAGCATGCAGACTGCCCAGGTTCGAATCCCGGAAGGGTGAGTTCTGACTGAAGAGAGTTAAGAAACTCGAAATGGCTATATCAGAAATCCCTTATTTCTTTGTCAACAATTTTAAACAACATATATATATATACACACACACACACATATATACACACACACATATATATACACACACATACACATACATATATATACACACACACACACACACACACACACACACACATATATATACACATACATATATATGTAGGTCTTTGGTTATTCGGGTTTTCTCCCGCGTAAAATTGGAAGTGTCTTGGCGACGTTTCAACGAAGTCCCATTCGTCATCTTCAGGCTGGTGTTTTCGGCTTCGTGCTTCTAGAAAACACCAGCCTGAAGATGACGAATGGGACTTCGTCGAAACGTCGCCAAGACACTTCCAATCTTACGCAGGAGAAAACCCGAATAACCAAAGACCTACATACAAATACCAGCGAAAACCTCAGAAAACATACATATATATGTATATACTTATATCTCCTGCTTGAACAGGGGGTTGAACTAGAAGATCTCCAAGATCCCTTCCAACTCTGTTATTCTGTTAATGTCCACAAATTGCCCCTAATACCGGAAGCATCTAAACCATAAAGCCCCTTTGTAAGTTTCCAGATAAACCACAAACAAACTAGAAGGTTAAGCCATTGTTTTGATTCTGGCCTCTTACAAGGGGGCCAGTTTAAAGCCTCTTGATTTTTATCTCCATAATTTGCTGAAACTATTTGCTGAACATTTGATGTGAAAAACCAAATGAAGGCACTTAAGGGTGGGCCAGTCAGAATACTGGATTATGCAAACACAATTACTGATTACCAAATGCTTTTGAAGTATAGCTGTGCAGCTACGGTAGCTGTTCTGAAATTTTGAACCTTCTTGCTTGCCACTCTCCTTCACTTTTCCTCCCCAGCTCGCAATCTAAGCTCAGTTTTGCAATTCCAAAAGCATTTCAGGAATGCCACATCCATTCAGAACTTCCTGCTTCAATCTCCACCCACTTCTAAGCTTTGGTATATGCAGCCTTTAAAGGTTTTTTCAGCTCCTTGCCAAAGAAGTGAATCTTTCAATTTTGTAGAGGTCCTTGTCGTTGTTTGAGAAATAATTTTAAATCAAAAGGGATTACATTTTTTTCTTCTGTCGTGCCTTTAATGGTATCTCCCTTCCAGTTCCTGTAAAATGTCTTGTTTGGACATTAAGATAAAGCTGTTGAATTCAGGCAACCAGGTTTTGAAAATATCAGGTAGAATCTGGATGGTTGGTTATCTGGGTTAAATGTTAAAATCTTTCATAATTGCAGATGCTTCAAGGCAGGAACTCTGGGAGTTGAAGTCCACAAGTCATAAAAGGGCCAAGTTTGAAGACCCCTGCTTCAAGGGATACAAGCCATTATTTAGTGATCTTGTCTCCTGCATCATTTTCCTAAGTCTATTTACTAAACTCCGGTGTGAAAACTGTATTAGTTTATCAGAATATATAATACAAAGAAAATGAACATAATGGGAAACTAAGGAAGGAAAAAGAAGATAGCACAGTAAAAGATAACAGCATTACAGCCTCAACTCTTTGCTTTTACACAATACTGTAAATTATAAATATAATATAAATATAAATCCCGGATGCTGCAACCATCATAAGCTCAGAAGGCACATTAATAAAACCTTTGAGGAAGATGGGTGGTTCCCAAAAATATGAAAAGGTAAAATAAAAATAGGTTAGCTGGATCAAAAGCAAGTCTCCCTACACGGAGAGCATCTTTTAGAATAGAGACAAAAATCTGATGTTGCTAAACTATAATTTTTACTATAGAATGCAGCTGATGAGATAAGAGGTGCTTGGACTTGTCAATCAGTTGCATCTGGAAAGTTATGGGCTCTCCACCCTGTCCAGAACATTCATGGGAAGTGTTTTGAGTACAACGATATTCTTGCTCAATCCATTTTGCAAGAAGTGTGAGCTTCGTTACAGAACCTACTACAATGTTTGAGTTGTTGGCAGAAGGCTTCAGTAGCTAATTCATAGCAGGATGCCCAGCCAAATAGAGTCATATTTCTGAGATGAGCAGACTTACACATTCATTGAAATAATATTCAGTAGCTGTCCTTTGGGGTTTCTGAAATTTTACTTTTGATTGCAGACTTAGCCGGAGACGTCATTTCAGTTTCCCAGTTCAGTTTTTTTTAGAACTTCCCTAAGATGCAACAAAGACATTGGACCAGAATGTCTTACAGAAAAGATGGGTTTGAAGAACTGGGGTGGGGGGGGGAGGGAAGAAATGAGACAGAAACGAACCACAGTTTATTATGTCTGCTTTTCCCCCCCCAGGTCCATAAGGCATTTGGTTGAGGCATCTTTTTTTTTTTTTAATGCTGTGAACTTGAAAACTTTATATAATGTTTCATCTTGCTGCGGTCAGAGAGGGAAATCCTCAGATGCCAGCTGGTATATTTATTTTATTTTATTTTATTGTATCCTGGAGTTAGAAAGGAAATGAGTTGGCTTCCTTCCTGTAGGAGGCCCCCATTTCATACTGGGATTTTGGCATGACGGCATCTTCAAGTTGGGCTAAATAGGACAGGTTGCCCTTGATCTTTGGCCTTTTTTTTTTTTTAAGTCTCTAACGCTCAAAAAGCTGTCCTCCCAAAATCCGGAAGTCTCTAGGTACAAGACATATAGTTCAGGAATCATCTTTGAAGACCAGGGATTGGACACGAGGCAAAATATGTCCTTTTCCAATAGTGGGTTATGACACGCATTATAAGCGAACCATGAGTAGTTGGGAGTGAACCAGTGTCTTCCATATCATTTATTCCACTTGGTTTGTTCATGTATACCTTTATCTGATAAACTCTAGAATTCATATGCTATTTTTTATTGTTATAAAAATGGCTAGAGGTTATTATTGGGCCTAACTAAAAAGCTGAGACTATAACTTTATCCTGTTGCCATAACTTAAGTTGTTGCTTTATTCCTTTTTTTATTTCTTTCCCTCCTTTCCGCACTTCTCTACTCCCTTTCTTTTCCCGTTTTTCCATTATATTTATTTCTATTTGTATTTTATGTTATACACACACACACACAGACTTCACATGCTCTTTGTTAGACAGCATACTGTCCAAATACATATATATGTATGTATGTATGTATGTATGTATATATGTATGTGTGTATATATATATGTATGTATGTATGTATGTATATATACCTCAGAAAACATATATATATATATATATATATATAATATATACGAATGATTGCAAGTTGAGAACTATCTGTAATTTGGTTTTAAAGCTACACCTTCAGCCATAGGTGATGAGGCATTTCAGCCAAGCAAGTTGAATGTGGGGGTATAGAAATTGGGAAAATAAATAAATAAATAATGGATTCCTTTCCATTCTTAATAAATACATATTAAGTTAACCTTTAACTTTCTTGCTGGCCTTTTTGGATCAAAAGATTTCCTTAATTAAATTACAGATACTTTACTACACTCCTATGTCTCACAATGCTCGGTGTCAGAAATGTTGGAGGCAAAAGGCTTCAGGTTGGCTACCAGTCAGAGCTTAAGCAAATCTGATTTAAGCATCCAGTTGACCTCCAGGGAGAGGAAAAATATCTGGGAATTAATCCAAAGACTACTGAAAGCTGTGTTTGTTCAGCTGCCGTGCTTTGCTGTGTGTATGTTTGTATGTGGGTGGTAGTCAGGAATAAGCGACAATTGAAAATGTGTTGCGCACTAAAATGATTGTCTTAATCAATCCAAAGATGCAGGCATCTGCATCTGATACATTGTTAGTGTATCAAAGTACTTGTTGCAAAAGAGACGTTTTGGATACAGAACAGAGGTATTTGACACAAAAATCTTTGATACAAAAGCAAAAGCATTTGATACAAAACAAAAATATTTGATGCCAAACAAACGACACGTATCAAAGTGGAGTTCTGCTATCTTTAAAATTCAGGATTTAACTGTGCTGATTTAAAGGATATTATTCCTTTCCTTTACACATGTAGTATTTTTCAACACTTATAGTTGTATCGTTCTTGCAAGAAGAAGAATCAAGAAAGTAAAAAGTGGCAGGGGCTTGGATGAAATTGCAGAATTGTGGTTTGGACAGCTGTGTAGAAAGATGCCTTCATCATTCCTGGAGCATAAAAACTTTACTGTGATGTAAAAGTCTTTCCATCATAATAGCCGCTGGTTAAACCTGAGACATTCCCTTTGCAAGTGGCATAATATCTAATTATTATCCTCAACCCTTGCACTCTTTACTGAAGTACCACTGAATACAGATAGCCCTTAATTTACAACCCTTTGTTTGGTGCAGGGGCCTTCAAACGTGGCCCTTTTATGACTTGTGGACTTCAACTCCCAGAATTCCTCAACCAGCATGGCTCAGCTTGGAAACCTCTCTCTTTTCCCTCAGAGTGCCTGGCTGAGGAATTCTGGGAGTTGAAGTCCACGAGTCATAAAAGGGCCAAGTTTGAAGACCCCTGGTTTAGTGTCTGTGAGGAGGGGGGGAAATCAGTGAGGAGGGGGGAAGAGATTCGCTTAATGACTGTGGTGATTATCTATGGCAGGGGTCTTCAAACTTGGCCCTTTTATGACTCGTGAACTTCAACTCCCAGAATTCCTCAGCCAGGCACGCTGAGGGGAAAGGGAGAGGTTTCCAAGCTGAGTCATGTTGGCTGAGGAATTCTGGGAGTTGAAGTCCACAAGTCATAAAAGGGCCACGTTTGAAGACCCCTGATCCGTGGAGATTCTTAGTCATCCAGGTCATGGTTGTCCCAAAGGTGCTTTTTTCACGAGGCAGCGGGTCTTTCTTAAGGGGTTCAAATCCTTCCACTACCCACCATCCAGTCAGAGATGAAGAAGCTTCCTGAATGAGAAGCAAAACGTCTTCAAAGAAAAAACAAGTAAGTCCAGTTGCCTCCTGGAAAAAAAAAAAGCATCTTGGGGTCGTAAAATGGGGCAAAACTCACAACTGCCTCGCTTAGCGGCAGAAGTTTTGGGCCCGACCGTGGCCCCGTAGGATGGGGCTTATGGCCAAGTAAAACTGACCTGTGCTCCAGTCTGTTTCCTTGTCACAGGCAGTTAATTGCAGAAAGCTTCAATGGGCAGAGAAGCACCGCTCCAGAGGACGTGTTGCAAGTTTTGAGTTGTGAAATGTTGATGGTGTGTGTAAAGACTCGCCCCTGGTTGGCAATAGGGGAAGCTGAAAAAAAGTGCAAAACTCTCGTCATTTGTCCCTTTTCCTGGAGTGCAAGCCTTTCACTGACCTGTTGGTTTCCTTCCTCCCTTCTACAGCTTTGGATCGCATCCTGCCTCTTCGGAACAGGAAAGCATCTGTGTTGACGCCTCGCAGGTGTCTTTCTATAGGTCACTTCCTCGCTTTCAGACCGAGGTACGTTTGACAAAACCCCCACAGCGCTGAAATGTCTTGTGCCTTTCCTCTTTGGTGGCTGCAGGTAGTCTAAATAAAGAAACAATTAATTTCATATAAAAAAGATGCACAGGCAACATCCTTAGGCACGTCCACACAGACACGGTCACAAACCCCCACCCAAAGTTAGTCTTTGCCTGACAACTCGGATGCTAGCGTTGTTCCATTTGTTTGAAAGAGGGTTCTTAAGTTCTGCAACCCGAGATTCAAAGCACGGCAGATAGTCCCCAAGGTAGGACGGATTGCTTAGTGGCCATTCGAAGCTCTGACAGACCTCCCCACGGTTACTTCGAATCTGGATTTGAAGTTCCCGCAATTGGTTGTATTTTGCTACAAACCGGCATTTTGGTTTGTCTGGCAAAAAATACCCATTGTGGATATTTAACTTAACGACCTCAAGTGTGTCTTGGTTCCGATAGAGGAGAGCAGTTTTTATTTTGTGGAAAAATTGTGGCGTTAATTTAATGACCACTCGTATCTGTTTACGACACGGCCATGAAGAAGGTTGCAAAATCAGTCACAAGTCGCATGGTGACCTGCTTAATGACTAACACAGCTTGCGACCATAATTCCAGGCTCAATTATGGTCATAAATCAAGGATTGCCTATACCAGGGGTAGGCAACCTTGGCTCTTTTATGACTCGTGGACTTCAACTCCCAGAATTCCTGAGCCAGCATGGCTCAGCTTGGAAACCTCTCCCTTTCACCTCAGCATGGCTGGCTCAGGAATTCTGGGAGTTGAAGTCCAGGAGTCATAAAAGAGCCAAGCTTGCCTACCCCTGGCCTATAGTGTCGTACTGACCTGGAGGTTGTTAAGTTACCAATTTGGCAGGCAGGCAGAAATTCAGGGTACGTGATGGTGTTTGTGTTTTCCTTCTGAGCAAGCAGGGTGGGCTAGATCCACACCTCAGGCTAAATCACAAACCACGATCTACATGTTTTGGGGGTCAAGTCTGGCCATTAAGCTAGGCTACAGGTAAAGAAAAAATCGTGGCATAATATGTATGTGACCCCACCAGAAAGGCTTCTTAATTGCATTGCCATGTTATAGTCCAATTTGGAAAGCATGATTGACAGTTTTAAAACAAGCTCTAATATGTCAGTGAAGCTTGTTATCCTTGCTTTGCTTCTTAAAACTTTTTAAAAAATCATTGTAGTAGGAAACCAGATTGGTTTCTCTTGCTAAGAAGGAGATGTGATTGTCTCTTTTGTGGCTTACAAAACAGAATTGTATGATTCTCTGCATATGATTGCCTAAATGGATTAAGTAACTCACATTCAGTGTGTAGGTAGCCTTTGTAGTATACCAAAGAATATTCAATTTGTACTTCCTTGTTACTAAACACGAACATGACCCATTCATTGGAATGCATCCTCTTGGGCGGACTAGGACGAGAAACTTTTAATGATGCATTCCATGTGATTCGCTCCCCAATACACAGCATTTTTATTTGAGTTCAGTAAAATTCACATTCAGTATACATGAATATGTTTGTGTCTCTGGATTCCAGCATCATAAAAGGAAAAACTGATTAATAGGTTTCAGATTTACTGCGTAAATGTTTTGTATTTCCCCCCCCCCCCAGATTTTAGAAATTTGGTGTGCAGGAACATGTCTCAGTCTGGAGAAAAAGTAAAGGTGAGTTAGAATTTGGGACATTAGCCCATCAAAACAATTCTTAGCTTTCAATGTTTTATTTTGGCTTTTAGGGTTTAAAGGCTGTGTTTTGCCATCACTTTGGGGCGGGACAGTGGAGAAAAGAACAGCTGGAAGGAATTTTAGAGAATTATTGTTGTTTAAATAAATAACCCACTTTCATAACTTGAAATAATCCAGCTTTATTCGTTCAATTTTCTGTTCGACAGACTGGAGGAAAAAGAATAGAAAATTCTCTGTAAGTTGCCGAATCCATTGCAAAAAACAGTGCATAACAACAGCAGATCAAAATGAGACAGGAAGCTTTAGTATAAAATTGACTGAATATCCTGGTTTCCCCCCTCCCGCAGCCCAATGTTTTAAACATAACTTTTCAGCATGAATTTTCAAGGAAAGGATAGTTAACAAAAGATTTTCTTGGTTTTCTTCATTATTATCTGCGAATGAATGAGTACAACAGCCGTATGCTGTGAATGATGGTTGTTATGCAGCCAACCCAGTTTGATATTTAAGCTGGTTTTGGGTTAAGTAGAAAGCTGAGACCTCCCTACAGGGCGAAACGAAATGCTTTTCCAAACATTCCTTTGCTGCTTCAGATTCTCAAGAAGTGGTAAAGAGAGGAATTAAAACTAACCCCGTATTTTCTCGCAGTGAGAGTCTATAGAGCAGCGGTTCTCAACCTGTGGGTCGCGACCCCATTTGGGGTCGAACGACCATTTCACGGGGGTCGCCAAACACCGCAGTCCGCCATTTTTTGGGGGGGTCGGCCATTTTTTTCCCCTTTGCGATGCGGGCCATCGCGCCGCACATGCGCAATGCGGGCCCGCCATTTTGTTTTTTTGGGTTGGCCATTTTTTTTGGTCGGCCATTTTTTCCCCCTTTGCGATGCGGGCCGTTGCGGCGTGGGCCGGGGTCGAGCCCCGGAAAAGGTTGAGAACTGCTGCTATAGAGACTGTGTAAATTCTTGCAGAGATTTTCTCTTAAACCACGTTTGTCGCCCTCTTCCACTTGCATACAAGCCAGAGAAAGGAAATAGGAACCACAGTATTCCCGTTACAACTCGGTCTACAACACGTTTCTCAACCTTGGCGACTGTAAGATTTGTGGACTTCAATTCCCAGAATCCCCCCCCCCAGCCACCTATATTGAAATCCACACATCTTAAAAGTCACCAAGGCTGAGGAACACTCGTCTGATGGGTTTGTTTATTTATTTATTCATTTATTGTTCTCCTTATGTTCTTCGCATGTTTCACTTTTAAGATCCGGGTCTCCAGCTTGCAACTTCCCCACTTTGGTGTGTTTTCATAAATTCCGCCTCCAATTCGCTGCTTTCATTAATGGGTTTCTCGTTCCAGTTTTCCGACTCGGCTGGATACGTGGGGTTTGCCAATCTTCCCAACCAAGTTCACCGGAAGTCGGTTAAAAAAGGGTTTGAATTCACCCTCATGGTTGTCGGTATGTGGATTTGATTTTCCATATCGGATGGAAACTAATCAAGGAGGGAAGCAACCTAGAACTAAGGAGAAAGTTCCTGACAGTTAGCACAATTAACCAGTGGAACAACCTGCCTCCAGAAGCGGTGAATGCTGGAGGTTTTTAAGAAGAGACTGGACAGCCATTTGTCTGAATTGGTATAGGGTTTCCTGCCTGAGCAGGGGGTTGGACTAGATGACCTCCAAGGTCCCAACTTTTATTATTATTGTTGTTGTTGATGATGATGCTTTGTCTACAAATACCTGAAGGGCTGTCACAGTGCAGAGGGATCAGCCCTGTTCTCACTTGCTCAAGGAAGGACTAGAAACAATGGGATGAAACTGCAGGGGAAAAGATTCAGATTAGATGTTAGAAAAAAAATTCTTAACAGTAAGGGTGATCAACCAGTGGAACAGGTTGCCACAGGAGGTGGTGAGCTCCCCTTCGATGGAGGTCTTCAAGCAGAGACTGGACGGCCATCTATCTGGGATGGTTTAAGGAATCCTGCCTCGAGCAGGGGGTTGGACTCGATGACCCGGGAGGTCCCCTCCAACTCTACGATTCTATGATTCTATGATAATGGGTGTGATGAAGATGATCCATTTTATGCTTTCCAAATATTATTTATA
Source organism: Bothrops alternatus (assembly GCA_034064705.1). Lineage (NCBI taxonomy): Eukaryota > Metazoa > Chordata > Lepidosauria > Squamata > Viperidae > Bothrops > Bothrops alternatus. Next base: position 145,218 of record JARGCV010000015.1, on the reverse strand, counting down.
ATTTTGGTGTCTAGGGCGTTCCTTTCTTGCTTTTATCTATGTAAGCCACCTAAAGGTTTTGATAAAGTGCTCTGCAAAAACCTGGAATCAAGTCACTAAATAAAATATGGAGCAGAGCAACTATTGCAGAAGCAGTGCGGTGTATCAGTTATGGACTTGGACCCTGGATTAAATCCCTTTGGGACTTTAAGATGATCCTTTAGCATCCAGGATGAAATTTATCTCCCCGTAAGACGATTGTTAGGGGAATAAAATGAAAGCAGATCGCTGTACATGCAGATTTGGCTTTTTTCCTTTATTTCTAGATAAAGAGAAAGTCAGAGGAGAAAATGGTGCTGATCTTCTCTGTTTGGGCTGTTTTCCAGCAGGCTTTATTCTCAATAGCTTCTGCTTTCCAGGCTTAATATAAAAATGGCTGCCTCTGAGGCAATTGGACAAGAACGTCCAAAGGAGATGTCATCTTCTGTGCCAAGAAGGGACATTATTATTTTTGCTCATTCCTTCCTGTTTTAGAGAAATGACTCAAATCTTTCGGGTTCAAAAGCAACGCATCGAAACGGCAGTGTGACAAAGAAGCCACTGAGTTCACAGTCATGTTTTGGCACACGATTTAGGAAGGAAGGATTCAAAAGAGGGTGGTGACGGTTCTGACCTCACTCTTCCTCAGAAGCAGCTACCCTAGGCTGCCACTCAAAATGTTATCAAACAAGGATAAGCAGCGTTACGTGATTGAAATCATTGTAGTACAAGTAGTCCCCGAGTTACAACAGTTCATTTAGTGCAGGGGTAGGCAAGCTTGGCTCTTTTATGACTCGTGGACTTCAACTCCCAGAATTCCTGAGCCAGCCATGCTGAGGGGAAAGGGAGAGGTTTCCAAGCTGAGCCATGCTGACTCAGGAATTCTGGGAGTTGAAGTCCACGAGTCATGAGGGGGCCATAGTTCCCTCATACTGGCTCAGGAATTCTGGGAGTTGAAGTCCACGAGTCATGAGGGGGCCATAGTTCCCTCATGCTGGCTAGGAATTCTGGGAGTTGAAGTCCACGAGTCATGGGGGGGCCAAAGTTTCCCCCATGCTGGCTCAGGAATTCTAGGAGTTGAAGTCCACGAGTCATGAGGGGGCCATAGTTCCCCCATACTGGCTCAGGAATTCTGGGAGTTGAAGTCCACGAGTCATAAAAGAGCCAAGGTTGCCCACTTGATTTAGTGGCTGTTCGAAGTTACAACCTCACTGAAAAAAGTGACTGACGAACATTTTTCACACTTAACAACCTTTGCAGCCCTCCCCGTGATCACATCATAAAAATGCAGACCCTTGGCAACTGACTAACATTTATGACGGTTGCAGCGTCCTGGAGTCACGTCATCATCTCTTGCGACCTTCTTCCAAAATCGGTGGGGAAGCCAGATTAACTTAACAACTGTGTTATTAACTTAACAACTGCAGTGATTCAAGGTTGTAAAAATGGGGCAAAACTCATTTCACAAATGCCTCGCTTAGCAGCAGAGATGTTGGGCTCATTCTTGGCCGTACGTTGAGGATCACCTGTGCTTCCTAGATTTAAAATTTACACGAGGGATGCTAGGCACGGACCTGGCTTTTCTAGGTTATTTCGAAAAGACTAATTTAATAAGAGCTTTGGATGGTACTGTCTTATCAAACAAGAAAAGAAAATTGACCGTTTGAGAAAACTGCAGTTTACAACGGAACGGCGGGAAGATTATCCCAGTGATTAAATGTCCCTCTTTTTTTTTTTTTTTTTTTTTACAGGAGAATCGGGTTTGGGAAAATCCACTTTAATTAACAGTTTATTCCTGACGGATTTGTATCCCGAACGTTACATCCCTGGAGCTGGAGGTAATTTGGTTTTGTTTTTCTAAATCGACATTTCTTAGTCTCGGCAATTTTAAAGACGTCCGGGCTTTCATCTCCCAGAAGTACGTGGCTGGGGAATTCTGGGAGTTAAAATTTCCGAGATTGAGAAACACCATCCTAAATTTCATAGGATTCCAATTTCGCCTTCCTTCCTTTTAAGCCAGGGGTCTTCAAACTTGGCCCTTTTATGACTTGTACGCTGGCTGAGGAGTTCTGGGAGTTGAAGTCCACAAGTCATAAAAGGGTCAAGTTTGAAGACCCCCTACTTTTAGCCAAAATGGGCAACCCTGAACCTTGATGAGGTCACAAGTCCCTTTTGGTGGCCTTTCTAACCTGGTTTCCCAACCTTGTCTACTTCTTGGTCTGTGGCCTTTTAAAAACCCCACAATTCTAACCAAGAGCTATGCAGACTGTGGAATTCCGGGGTTTCACATCTATAGAGATTCCCAATCATCCAGATCATGGTTGTCCCCCAAAAGACAGCTGGACTTTGGGGGTCTAACCTGCTTTTTCCAAAAGGCAGCTGGGCTTTGGGGTTGAATATTTCCTATCTCTCTCCGGTAGAAAAGATCGAAAGGACGGTTCAAATCGAAGCGTCGACTGTCGAAATTGAAGAGCGTGGGGTCAAGCTGCGTCTGACCGTGGTGGACACTCCAGGCTACGGAGATGCCATCAACAGCCAAAACTGGTAGGTTTTGCTCTCCTTTCAAAGACAGCTGACCAATATCTGGGCTTCCTTGGGCCAGACTCCACTCTGCCCATCCCCATCGTTACGTCCTCACCTTCTCATTGCCAGTAAATCTCGCCTGACCCTTTCCTGAGAATCTCTGAATGGCTGGACCTCGGCCACGGTGTTGTCAGAAGAATTTCCTGTTGATTGTATTCCGATGCTTGTGTTTATTCTTTCGAAAGATTTTTTGAAGTTCTGCAGATCTCAGTTCTGCTTTTCCTTTTTTTCCCTCTTTTTTTGGGGGGGGGTCTGGGTGGGAGACGCCAATCATGGGTGGGAGCACAAGGCGTTCTAAGGCCCGTTGCTACGTCACGGGGTCGAACTTGCTGCAGAGAATGGAAAGGATTGTAGAAAACAATATATTTTTTTAAAAAAAATAATAATAATAATTCCCTGTCAGTTGGAGACTTTCTTTTCCTTCCTTTCCCCAACCAATATGAAGGCGGTGTTTCCTTTCTATTCATCACCTTCTCACGGAGTTAAGGATGATGTAGGATCCAATCAGAGTCAGTCCCCAGGATCAAAGGGTTGGTCTTCCAAGCTTTCAGACTGTGCTGGAGCCCATTCTCAGGGAACTTCTCTCTCCTTGGGATGTGTAGTGCAGGGGTCCCCAACCCCTTGGACCGTGGAGCGGTACCGGACCGCAGCACGGCAGCAACCGGTCCGCACAAACAAGCAAAGCCCCGTCCGTGGGATGCAGGCAGCACACAAAACCAGGCACGCTCCGGTCCGTGGAAAAAACCTCTCTCCACGGAACCAGTCCCTGGTGTCCAAAAGGTTTTTGGCTTGATGGAGGCCAGGTTGTGTTCCGCCCACGCTCCCAGTAGGAGCGCCTCTGTCAATAAGGATCGGGATCTGGTGTCCAAAAATAAGTCAGCAAGTGTTGTATTGCCTCTGTACAAATCGATGGTGAGACCACACTTGGAGTACTGTGTACAGTTCTGGTCACCGCACCTCAAGAAGGATATAATGGAACTGGAAAGGGTGCAAAAAAGGGCAACAAGAATGATCAAGGAAATGGAGCGCCTCCCTTATGAAACCAGATTGCAACGCCTTGGTCTCTTCAGCCTTGAAAGACGGCGTTTAAGGGGTGACTTGATCGAAGTGTATAAAATCATGCATGGGATAGAAAAGGTGGATAGAGAAAAATTCTTTTCTCTATCACACAATACCAGGACACGGGGGCACTCCCTAAAGCTCATAGCTAAGAAAGTGAGGACAAATAAAGGGAAATATTTCTTCACCCAGAGGGTCGTTGATTTATGGAATTCACTTCCAGAAGGGGTCGTGACAGCTGTCAGCCTTGACAGCTTCAAGGCAGGGCTAGATAGATTCATGGATGCCAAGTGTATCGGTGGTTATTAAAACGGATGTCCATGTGCCGCCTCTATGTTGGTTGAGGCAGGCAGGATTCCCTTGAGTCCCATTTGTTGGGGGTCAAGGGAAAGGGAGGGTTTTGCCTTCTCTTTCTGCTCAAGATCCCCATGTACAATTGGTGGGCCACTGGGTGACACAGAATGCTGGACTCGATGGGCTTTGGCCTGATTCAGCATGGCTCTTCTTATGTTCTTATGTTCTTAGGTTGGGGACCTCTGGTCTAGGGCAGGGGGTCCCCAACCCCCGGTCCGTGGACCAGTACCTCTCTCCATGGAACCGGTCCCTGGTGCCCAAAAGCTTGAGACCTCTGATAGAGTGAGTCCAAAAGCTTGGAAAAATAAACCTCTGGTCCCAGTGACTGAGCCTGATTAGATCCTGCAATATTATCTTGGGACACATGTACAGGGAGTCCTCGACTTAATGATCACCATTGATCCCAAACTTTCTGTTGTTAAGTGAGACAGTTAAGTGAACTTTGCCCCATTTTACGACCTTTCTCGCCACAGGTGTTAAGTGAATCACAATGCAGTTGTTAAGTGAGTAACAGGGTTGTTAAGTGAATCTGGATTCCCCCATTTGACTTGGCTTGTCACGGGATCCTCCAGGACACTGCAACCGTCCTAAACGAGAATGAGTTGCCAAATGACTGAAGTTTGATCATGTGACCACGGGGGACGCTGTAACGGTCGTTAAGTGTGAAAAGTCACTTTTTTCAGTGCCGTTGGCAAAAAACAACAACAACCCACCCATAATGAACAACGTTTCGCTTAATGGCTGCAAGCTGAACAGCCACAGTCGTAAAATGGGGTGCAGTCATGCTTCGTGGACACCACAACTTATGACCGTAATTGTGGACTCGGTTACGGTCGCAACTTGGGGATTGCCTCACGCCAGGAAAACATGCAATGATAAAGAAAGGAACAAATGTTTTTTTTTTCCAAAATCCCTGTCTCATTGTAAAAATTGTTGTTGTTTTTTTTGTAGAAGTTTTTATTAAGTTTTTTCCATACACACAGCAATAATTTTTCAACCCACGTGCTGTCTGAGTTTACATTCTCCAATGCCTATTTAATTCTTAATCCTTTATTCTTTCCTCTAGCCGTCGATAAAATAAGTCCCAAGTTTGATAATATTCTGTTTCTTCTTTTTCTTTCAGTCTCATAGTTAATCTGTCCATCTCCGCACATTCTAGTATTTTTTTTTAATTATTTGTTTATCTAAATGTGTTTCTTCATTTTTCCAGTATTGCGGAAATATAATTCTTGCCGCTGTTGTGACGTGCAAAGCCAAATAAAAGCTTTGTCTATTCGTCTTTTCTGGCATTAATCCTAGTTTAAAAAAAAAAAGTTCAGGTTTAAAGTCTGCATGTTCTCCCAACGTCTTTTCTAGCCAAAAATTGTAAAAATTGCTTCTTCACTTCTTGACCCAGTTTCAAAACCATCATCCATTATATCGACAATCAATTTGAAAGATATCTTCACGATGAGAGTGGCTTGAATAGACGCCATATTGTAGACAACCGAGTCCATTGCTGTTTTTATTTCATTTCCCCTTTCGGACATGGGTAAGTGTTAAGGTGTTGTTGTTGTTTTTTTATGCCCCAGGATATAAACCTCGCTGAATAACTTTCTGCAGGGGACCTTAATCTCCACTTTTTGTATTAGCCAATTCAATTAAAATCATCTTTGGATTTTCCAGACTAAAACCTTTGGATGTGGAATTCATGAAGGCCCTTCATGGAAAAGTGAACATCGTTCCTGTCATAGCGAAGGCAGACACTTTAACTTTGAAGGAAAGGGAACGACTGAAGAGAAGGGTAATTTGTCAACTTTTCGGGGGGATTCTGGGAATTGAAGTCCATCCATCTTGAAGCATGCTGGCTGGGGAATTCTGGGACTTGAAGTCTAGCCATCTTCAAGCATGCTGGCTGGGGGATTCTGGGACTTGAAGTCCATCCATCTTAAAGCATGCTGGCTGGAGAATTCTGGAAATTGCTGGCTGGGGGATTCTGGGACTTGAAGTCCATCCATCTTGAAGCATGCTGGCTGGAGAATTCTGGAAATTGCTGGCTGGGGAATTCTGGGACTTGAAGTCCACCCATCTTGAAGCATGCTGGCTGGGGAATTCTGGGAGTTGAAGTCCATCCATCTTAAAGCATGCTGGCTGGAGAATTCTGGAAATTGCTGGCTGGGGAATTCTGGGACTTGAAGTCCACCCATCTTAAAGCATGCTGGCTGGGGAATTCTGGGACTTGAAGTCCACCCATCTTAAAGCATGCTGGCTGGGGGATTCTGGGAGTTGAAGTCCATCCATCTTAAAGCATGCTGGCTGGAGAATTCTGCAAAAGGCTGGCTGGGGAATTATGGGACTTGAAGTCTAGCCATCTTCAAGCATGCTGGCTGGGGGATTCTGGGACTTGAAGTCTACCTCCCTTAAAGCATGCTGGCTGGGGAATTCTGGGAGTTGAATCTGCCCAATGTCAAGTTGCTAAGGTTGAGAAATATTGAATTAAGTCTTCTTTACATTTAAAGAAACGAAGAGTTTTAAAACTCCTTATTCAACCTCCTTAGCCTCCAGAAAACCACAGTTTCGATCAGAATAGGGCTGGAAGGGACCTTAGAGGTCTTCTAGTCCAACCCCCCTGCTAAGGCGGGAGACCCTATGCTGTTTCAGAGCAGCTGGCTGTGCTTAGTTGTTTTGCCTTCTTTAGCCTTGGCGTTACCAGCTTGTAAATCCTCGGTGCTTATTTTTACATTAAATGTCCACGGATAGTTTAACAAAAGCCCTGGCCTTCATCTAGAGCAGCAAAAGGGCAAATAAACATCTTGCCCATTGTTTGAGTTTTGGTCCATTTGAATCAGCGTTTTAAAAAAAAAAATTTTCCCCTAACAGACTGGCTTTATAAGGCAAATGTTTCATGTTGATCCAAAGCTTTGAAATTTCAGCTACTGTATATTTTTCTTCCTGAAAACATCTCTATAGTGCAAAATCTCTAATCAAAGCAGGGGATCAAAATTTGCCTTTCTTGGCACAGCTTCCAAGGTTTGGATTATTATTTTTTTTTAGATGTTTCTGCCCTTTGGCAATCAATCTAAAGTAAGGATTAGGTGTGTTTCCCCCCTTTCTGGTTTTTAAAAATTATTTGAATAAGCAGAAACCCGAACGGTGGGTCTTTCGGTTAAGGAAGCCCATCCTGAAGGAATTCCTGTTTTGACTTAGTGGAACTGAATCTTCTTTTTCCTTCCCCCCCCCCCCCAAAAAAAAATTGAGCCTCTCAAGTGGGAATCGATGCGCGCTCGATTCACAAGCCACACCGTGCTGATTTTTCGAGGAAGTTCAAAAAAAAGAAAAAGAAAAAAGGAATGACTCTGCGGGAAAGGAAACTTTACATTTTGACTTCTTTCTCTCTCTCCCCCCCCCCCCCTGGAAAGCCTAATCTTTAAGATGCACGGAGCCTCTAGGGGCCCATAAACTGATGTCTGAAGCAACAAAATGCAGTTTTATTGTTGGGAGTATGAAATGCAGTTTGTTTTCCTTGCAGTTTTTCCTTTCTTTCTTTTTTTTTCTGTTTTCCTTTCAGGAAAACACTTAGCTGAACAGCTGAGATATATTATTCAGGCACCCTTTGCTGGTTTTCCCGCCATTGTTTGGGGTTTTGCAGTTTTATCACCCAGATCTTTGCCTGGAGAAACTGGGCTTTCTTATTCCCCATCACTGACAAACAGCAAACTAGCTAATGTTGGCCAATCCCCTCATGCTGGGCTATTCCTGGGAGGGGTTTTCTCCCCTGCAACCTATAATTAAAGCTCCTGTGACTTTGCTAATTCTTTAAGTCCCGTCTTTGGAAAATAGCCTGCCAGATGTGCTTGGATGGATTAGGTCTGGATGTTCTGTTCTGTTGATCTTTGGGAGTTTTATTAATATTATTATTATTTTGCGGAGAGTTACGTTTTTCTCTAAGAGAATTGGTAGAGCTTGAGTGGAGACAGTGATCCCATTTGGAGTAGGGGATACGTCTTGTTACGAAACAATTCTGGGCACCGTACAAGTGATGGGAAATTAAGAAGTTCTTGTGGTTTGACTTTAACTAGAAATTGTATTTTAAATAAACTGCTGGGAACCACGGTTTAAGTAAACCAGGAAGGGTGCACGGAGTCCCTGCTTAATAAGATAATAAGCTTAGAAAGCATATGGCATTTTTTTTTAATGCCTCGGGTATGGTGTTTAACTGTTCTGATTGTGTATTTTGATCTCGTAAGGCCTTCCAAAATCCTTTGGAGTGGGCAATTATAATAAATCTAAATAACGGCATCAACATGAACCTGCTTAAAAGCGCCATGGAGCCCAGCGTTACAAAATGCAGGAATGAAAAGGAGAAAGCGCAGAAAATAAAAGAAAGAAAAATACGTATTAAAGAAAAAGAAACATATAATAAAGAAACGACTTTCGCTTTCATCAGAACAACTAAACAATTTTTGTCAATTGTCATCTTTTCCGAAAAGATGAAAAATGATTTCTTTTCCTGACAAACAGGCTCTCTGCTCCGCTTCATCTCTCAGGAAAACTCCAGAAAAAAAAAATAAACACAGGTCACACCCTGCAAATCAAATCAGTCAAATAGGGCAGAATCCAAGCCGCCTCTGTGCAAATACAGTTAAGGGCTTTGTCTAGAATCGAAAATGATGGTTTTTTTCTCTTTCTTTCTTTCTTTCTTTCTTTCTTTCTTTCTTTCTTTTCTTTCTTTCTTTCTTTCTTTTTTCTTTCTTTTTCTTTTTTCCTTCCTTCCTTCTTCCCTTCCCTTCCCTTCCCTTCCTTCTCTCTCTCTCTCTTTCTTTCTTTCTTTCTTTCTTTTTCTTTTTTCCTTCCTTCTTCCCTTCCCTTCCCTTCCTTCTTTCTCTCTCTCTTTCTTTCTTTCTTTCTTTTTCTTTTTTCCTTCCTTCCTTCCTTCCTTCCTTCTCTCTCTCTCTCTTTCTTTCTTTCTTTTTCTTTTTTCCTTCCTTCCTTCTTCCCTTCCCTTCCTTCTCTCTCTCTCTCTCTCTCTCTTTCTTTCTTTCTTTTTCTTTTTTCCTTCCTTCCTTCCTTCCTTCCTCCCTTCCCTTCCTTCCTTCCTTCCTTCCTTCCTTCCCTCCCTCCCTCCTTCCCTCCCTCCCTCCCTCCCTCCCTCCCTCCCTCTCTCTCTCTCTCTCTCTCTCTCTCTCTCTCTCTCTCTCTCTCTCTCTCTCTTTCTTTCTTTCTTTCTTTCTTTCTGGCATTGGTAGGTGTTGGATGAAATATCTGAGCACGGCATCCGGATTTACCAACTGCCCGATGCTGATTCCGATGAGGATGAAGAGTTCAAAGAACAGACAAGAGTCCTGAAAGTAAGCTGATGCCACCATGTCATTATAGAGAGTCCTCGACTTAACGGCCGTTTGTTTAATGGCCATTCGAATCTGGAACGCTGCCCAAAAGTGACGAGGACCAGTCGTAAGTCCCCCCTTCCCCCCCAGTGCCGTAGTAACTTCAAAAGGTCACTAAATGAATGAGTAGTTCAGTATTGTGCCCTTGGATTCTTTCTACAATCATCACCTCAAGAATGTACCTTCCTGAATGCTTTTAAGCCAAAATGATGGCATTTCTGAAGGGGGAGCTGTTTTGGGGTCAAATCATGGGTGTCAAGGTTGAAACCTGGGCAGCTACATGCCTTTGCATTTCAACTTGCCTTTAGAGCAGTGGTTCTCAACCTTTTTCAGGTTGAGACCCCACTTGCCCCGCCCATGTACGGTGCGACCCTGGCGCGCACGCGATGAAAAAAAAACAAAATGGCGGACCGCGACAGCCCAATCCACGCATGCGCGGTGCACGCGCGATGAAAAAAAAAACAAAAAAACAAAACAAAAAAAGCAAAATGGCGGACCGCAATGGGCCGATCCGCGCATGCGTCGCGCGTGACGGCCCGAACCGCGCATGCGCGGCACGTGCGCAACAAAAACAAACAAAATGGCGGACTGCGGTGTCTGGCGACCCCCGCGAAACGGTCGTTCGACCCCAAATGGGGTCGCGACCCATAGGTTGAGAACCGCTGCTTTAGAGTAAGGTGTGTATTTACTTCCAAGTGGGTTAGATGGGGAAACGAAACATCTATGATTCCACGGGAGACCGTGAGAGCCTGAAACCTTTTCAAGGACACCAGAACAGGTGTGGAGTTGAAGCAGACGGTTCCCAAAACAAAGCGAACTTTGGCTATTTCTTCTCATGGTAGTCTAGGGTTAGCCACTGGTTGTAATAAACCCGGGGTTTGTTAAGTTGAGGACTACCTGTAATACAAAGGAAGAAAATGAAAGGAATGTAAGCAGAACAGAAGTAAAATAACAGAACAATAAAATAAGCGAAGACCAAGGAACACTATGAGAATAATACATCCATATGATAACTGACGGTCTCTCCGCTTTCCGATATGGCAGATGACATGGAATTCTTCCTCCTCTTGACTCCTCCAGGCCAGTGTTCCTTTCGCTGTGATCGGGTCCAACCAGCTAATTGAAGTGAAAGGAAAAAAGATCCGAGGCCGCCTGTACCCCTGGGGGGTGGTGGAAGTGGAAAACCCTGAACACAACGATTTCCTCAAGTTACGCACGATGCTGGTGTAAGTAGCGTGCCTTATTTGGCCTCTGTTTGCAGGCAAGCCTTGTGAATTGGGTTAGCTAGCAAAATCTCAGGGATATCACTGAGATGAGAGATAGATAGATAGATCGATAGATGGATGGATGGATGGATGGATGGATGGATGGATGGACGTACCAATAGACAGATGGATAGATAGACCGACAGATAGACTGACCGACCGACAGATAGATATAGATATGGATGGATGGATAGACAGACAGAGATGGATGGATGGTCAGACGGATGGATGGACATACCGATAGACAGATAATAGATAAACCGACAGATAGACTGACTGACGGATGGATGGATGGATGGACACATAGACAGATAGATAGACCGACAGATAGACTGACCGACCGATAGATAGATATAGATAAAGATATGGATGGATAGACAGACAGAGATGGATGGATGGTCAGACGGATGGATGGACATACCGATAGATAATAGATAAACTGACAGATAGACTGACTGACAGATGGATGGATGGATGGATGGATGGATGGACACATAGACAGATAGATAGACCGACAGATAGACAGACCAACAGACAGACAGATATGGATGGATGGATGGATGGATGGATGGATGGATGGACGGACACATAGACAGATAATAGATAGACCGACAGATAGACTGATGGATGGATGGACATATAGACAGATAGATAGACCGACAGATAGACAGACCAACAGACAGACAGACCGATAGATATGGATGGATGGATGGACACATAGACAGATAATAGATAGACCGACAGATAGACTGATGGATGGATGGACATATAGACAGATAGATAGACCGACAGATAGACAGACCAACAGACAGACAGACCGATAGATATGGATGGATGGATGGACACATAGACAGATAATAGATAGACTGACAGATAGACAGACTGACAGACAGATCGATAGATATGGATGGACGGACAGACAGGCAGACAGGCAGATAGATAGATAGACAGACCAACAGATAGACTGACTGACCGAGAGACAAATATAGATAATGGATGGATAAATAGATGGCTATAAAGAAAAAGAAAGAAAAGTAGAAGAAATGGATGGATGGATAGGGAGACAGACAGACAGACAGACACCGAGAGACAGACAGAGTGATCAATTCCTGGCTGTTTATCCCTAATTCCATTTTGCATCTTTGGAAAGAATAACTTCCAGTCCAAGCATTCCCTCTACTGGACAATTTTCACGCTACACTTGAAGATTTTGTCCTGTTTCTTGCTAAAAGTCGTCCCGGCTGCATTTTAAATTGGTAGACCTTCTTCACTCCGTATATCCAAGTTTAACTATAAGCCAACTACATTTTAAACATTTTAACTTTCACTTCTTTTCAGATCAATCCATTGGACATCAAACAAACAAGTCATCTTATTAAAGTTAATAATTTCCATGTCGATTTTAAGCAAGTCAAATGGAAGACATGCCATTGATTTAATGTCCCTTCTGAGTAGCTCCTAATTGTGTTTCTTCTTTCAGGACACACATGCAAGATCTCCAAGAGGTAACTCAGGATTTGCACTACGAAAACTTCCGGTCAGAGAGACTGAAGAGGACCGGCAAGTAAGTTTTTTTTGCGTCTTGTTGCTTTCCTACGCTGGCTGCAGCTTCAAGTCTCCTTTATAAAGTTTCTTAACGTTACCACTCCTCTTTGTTGTTAAGCAAAAACTGCAAAAAAAGGGCACCCATTTCCTTTTAAATGACCCCTCTGGAGGGTTAATGAGCAGAAATAATACCTGTTCTTTATCTTTTTATTTCTGTGGTCCACAGGCCTGCAGAAGAAGAAGTTATGGACAAAGATAGGATCCTTCAGCAGAAGGAGGCTGAGGTAAGTAAGGACCGAAAATCAAAACCAGGGGGGTATCCATTGTGCTCGAATTTAGTTAGCGTTAACCAACAATAATAAGTCTTTTAAAGGATGCACATTTAACCATGGTTAAAGAGCCAAGCCAAAAGAAAAATCAGTAAAGGGGCAGAGGATGGCCTAGTGCAGGGGTAGGTAACCTTGGCTCTTTTATGACTCATGGACTTCAACTCCCAGAATTCCTGAGCCAGCATGGGGGAATTATGGCCCCCTCATGACTCGTGGAGTTCAACTCCCAGAATTCCTGAGCCAGCATGGGGGAACTATGGCCCCTCATGACTCGTGGAGTTCAACTCCCAGAATTCCTGAGCCAGCATGGGGGAACTATGGCCCCCTCATGACTCATGGACTTCAACTCCCAGAATTCCTGAGCCAGCATGGGGGAACTATGGCCTCCTCATGACTTGTGGACTTCAACTCCCAGAATTCCTGAGCCAGCATGGGGGAACTATGGCCCCTCATGACTCGTGGACTTCAACTCCCAGAATTCCTGAGCCAGCATGGGGGAACTACCGGTATGGCCCCCTCATGTGGACTTCAACTCCCAGAATTCCTGAGCCAGCATGGGGGAACTACCGGTATGGCCCCCTCATGTGGACTTCAACTCCCAGAATTCCTGAGCCAGCATGGCTCAGCTTGGAAACCTCTCCCTTTCCCCTCAGCATGGCTGGCTCAGGAATTCTGGGAGTTGAAGTCCAGGAGTCATAAAAGAGCAAGATTGCCTACCCCTGGCCTAGTAATTGAATTTGTTCTATACTGTATCTCCATTTATTTATTGGGAATTTTATTGAAGAATTGCAGAGTTCTTCAAGGCTTTTAGCTTTACTCTTTGGTAAATCCAGTAGGAAAAAAAAAATTACCCAGATCGCTTTCTTGGCTTCTCACGTGTATTTTTCCCTTTTAACATTTGAGAATCTGAGCTAGTGTCTGTTGCAGATCCAGTGAAACACCCTTTTTCTAAGCTGTTCTCTTGGCCTGTCCGATGTAAATCCGTTTTTAATACCCTCTCTTACCTTGTCAAATAAAATTTGTTCTACGTCCTTCAATAACATCTTTGGGACGTAATCTATCCATAGAAGCAGACATCACTACTGATGTTGTTGATATTGTGGCTAACTCTTTTCTGATTCCATTCTTCAGAAATGTCCTTCGGTATTTTTAGTGTTGTACTCATCTTGCAAGCCAGTTTATACTTCCTCTTAGCTAAGAAACTGCCTGTTCTCTAAAAGCAGTATTGTAACGTTTGAGGAAGATGGAAAAGCAGGACTAAAAAGACACAGGAAATGGGTTCTGCATTCCTTGGACTTCGTTGGGAGCATAAACATCAATTTCCCTTTTAGTTTGTTTGCTTTTTTTATATATATTCTGAGCAATAATAGTGCTTGCGACTCTGTTTACACATCTGGAAAGTTTATATAACCTCCGAGTGTGTGTTTCTCTCTCTGTGTGTGATCAAGAGATCAACTTTTTTGCTCAACAGTCATTTTGGATTTTATCAGGCGATAAAAATCCTTGACAAATCTTTTCCATGCTTTGTTTCAGCTGCCAAACACGCCTGTTTCTTACGGGCCTTCGTTTCGTTTTGTTTCTGCTGGATTTTGCTTCGTGTGTGCTGCCTTTAAATATCTATCTCTTCTTCCAAATATAAACCTGGCTGCCTTTTTAAAAAAAAAATAAAAACAAGCCTTGAAACAGGAATGGGTTCTTCAGAAGCAAAAAGCATGATGCGAGTCTCTCAAAAGCCCACCGGTTCTTATCTGATCTCTGAAATGTAAAAGAGATGCTTACTCCGCCTTTAACTCAGCATCGTTTAACTTTCTCTGTTCGAATATTCAGACGGGAAAATTAACCGGTGCTCTAAAAAAGAAACACAAGGGCGACTGTGGAAAAAAAGTCATTTGCACTTTAGCACCGAGCACTGGCTTGTGCCGATATTGGCTGCAACCCCACGGACGTTAAATGAGCAACACGGTTGTTAAGTGGATCTGGATTCCCCATTGACGTTGCTTGTCAGCAGGTCGCAAAAGGGGTTCATTGTCATAAATATGAGTCAGTTGCTGAGCGTCTGGATTCTGATCACGTGACCACGGGGGAGGCTGCAGTGGTCTTAAGTGTGGAAAAAAAACAGTCATTTGTTGTTGTTAGTTGCGAAATCGTGTCCGACCCATCGCGAGCCCATGGATGACGTTCCTCCAGGCCTTCCTGTCCTCTACCATCTTCTGGAGTCCCTTGAAGCTCACGCCTCCTGCTTCAAGGACTCCCTCCAGCCACCTCATTCTCTATCGTCCCCTTCTTCTCTTGCCCTCCATCTTTCCCAGCATCAGGCTCTTCTCCAGGGAGTCCTTCCTTCTCATTAGGTGGCCAAAGTACTTGAGTTTCAACTTCAGGATCTGGCCTTCTAAAGAGCAGTCAGGGTTGATCTCCTCTAGGACTGACCGGTTTGATTGCCTTGCAGTCCAGGGGACTCGCAGGAGTCTTCTCCAGCACCAGAGTTCAAAGGCCTCCATTCTTTGGCGCTCAGCCTTTCTTATGGTCCAACTTTCACAGCCATACATTGCAACTGGGGAAAACCAACTGTTCTAAATCGAGGGTTACCTGTATTTTGTTCCTTATGGTGTTAACCTCTAATCATTTGGCTTTTACTGCATTTTGTTTGATTAAAAAAAAACACTCCCGAATTATGCAAGAGTTATAAAGCCACAAGAGGGCAGGGTGTTGTAACAAATTGGGTTGTTGCTAAATTGCTGGGCCTCTTAAATATGTAGATAATGCAGGAATTTGGAGGAAGACAGTGGATCATCATGAATAAAGCAGGAAGCGAAGTAGGAACAAGGATAGAGCTGTTTAATCTGCAATGAAATTACTATTCATCCTTGGATAAATTCACATTATGAAGCCCCTAGTTAGATTTTTTTTCTTTTTTAATGTTTTCATAGTAATACAGACATGCTCTGGGTGGAATTCTTCATCCTTCCCCCCCCCTTCCTGCCGCGGTTATTTTTATTAAAAAATTCTTCTAGTCTTTCCTTGTTCGGTTTACCGTAAAGGCCAGAATGGGTGGAAAAAAAGAAAACTTGCTCTCCATAAATAGCATGGGTCATACTTCAAGAATGTAGCTTCTGCAATACCCAAAGCAGTCTCACGGGAGAAAATGATTCCCACGGGAGAAGGGAAGGCAGTAATAATTGCAAGCAGTTTGCAGTGGCTTGTGTGTTTTGGCCACACGCCTCCAGATTAGTGGCTAGTTAAAACATACCTGGAATACCAAATAGCCTGTCACAGCATCGTGGGAATGTCTTCCTCGTTATTTGGTGGTTTTCTGAATGGAAATTCTTGGGATGTGTGTGTGAAATTTAAATTTACCGACAAAGAATTCATTTAAGATTAATTCAGTTAAATAATTAAGACTGCATTCTAACCACTGTGTCACCGTGGCTCAAGGTTGACTCAGCCTTTCCATCCTTCCACAGTCGCTAAAATGAGGATCCAGATTGATGGGGGCAACAAGCTGACTCTGTAAACCGCTTAGAGAGGGGCTGTAAAGCGCTGTAAAGCGGTATAGAAATCTAATTGCTAGTGCTCTACCTTTTTTCCTTCCTTCCTTCCTTCCTTCCTTCCTTCCTTCCTTCCTTCCTTCCTTCCTTCCTTCCTTCCTGCCTGCCTGCCTGCCTGCCTGCCTGCCTTCCTTCCTTCCTTCCTTCCTTCCTTCCTTCCTTCCTTCCTTCCTTTCCTCCCTCCCTCCCTGCCTCCCTTCCTTCCTTCCTTCCTTCCTTCCATCCTTCAATAGTGCACAGTGGTTAGAATGCACTATTGCAGGCTAACTCTGCCAACTGCCAGCAGTTCAATCCTGATGGGCTCAAGGTTGACTCAGCCTTTCCATCCTTCCGAGGTTGGTAAAATGAGGACCCAGATTGTTGGGGGCAACAGGCTGACTCTGTAAACCGCTTAGAAAGGGTTGTAAAGCGCTGTGAAGCGATATAGAAGTCTAAGTGCTAGTGCTCTGCCTTTTTTCTTCCTTCCTTCCTTCCTTCCTTCCTTCCTTCCTTCCTTCCTTCCTTCCTTCCTTCCTTCCTTCCATCCATCCATCCATCCATCCATCCATCCATCCATCCATCCTTCCATAGTGCACAGTGCTTAGAATGCAGTATTGCAGGCTAACTCTGCCGACTGCCAGCAGTTCAATCCTGATGGGCTCAAGGTTGACTCAGCCTTCCCTCTTTCTGAGGTCGGTAAAATGAGGACCCCGATTGTTGGGGGGCAAGAGGCCGATTCTGTAAACCGCCCAGAGCGCGCTGTAAGGCAGGGGGGTCCCCAACCCCTGGGCTGTGGCCCATTACCAGGCTGTTGGTTTATTTGAAACTGGGCCGTGTGACTGATGGGCAAGTGCACGTGCCTGCCGCTCGCACCAATGGAACTGTGTGCTTGTGCATGTGTGCCTGCCACTCACACGCCCATCTAGGCCTCCAAGATGGAAAAGTTGGGGACCGCTGCTATGAGGCCTACGAAGCGGTATATACAGTAAGTCTTAAGTGCTGTTGCTGCTTGTTGATTAGGTGGTCCCTGCTTGCAACAGGTCTTTTGTCATAAAAATAAGGTTCCTGGTTGTGCTGTTAGGCAGGCCATCTCAAGAGGCCTCTTCAGTAAGGTAGCTAAAATTCAAGGGGGTGGGTTTAACTGGGCTCACTGCATTTCCCCTCTTTTTCTCTCCCCCCCCTCCCCATCCAGTTGCGTCGTATGCAGGAGATGATCGCCCACATGCAAGCCCAGATGAGGATCAAACCTGCGGACGAGTAAGGAGGAAGTCTCCTAAATCTTTGATGGTAAGTATGGCTTTTACATTCTCGAGCTTCCCAAATACACAAAGGCTTATTTTATTTTATTTTATTTTATTTTGGAGTTGATGCAGAGATGAAAGAGAGATCAGCTTCCCATCCCTCAAAGTATTGAGAGCACCAGCAGTCAGCAAGGGAGGCTGAGGGTGGCCTAACAATACCCTGCTGCAGGGGTCCCCAATCCCCGGGCTGTGGGCCAGTACCGGTCCACGGCATACCAGCAGTCGGTCCGCACACACAAGCAAAGCCCAAACTCCCAACTTCCATATTCAGTGAAATTCTGTAGAGCTCCTTTGATGTGCTGCTGGTAGGAAGGAATCCAGCCTGAAGATTGGTTCAGTTTCCAGGAAAGGAAATTTCTTGTGTTTTTTCTTTAAAAGGTGGAAATGAAAAATATAGACTTGTAAGATGTTAGATGCTCTTTAAATGGTCTGTTTTGAGCACCGGCTGTGCTTTGCTGACCTGTTAAAATGTGAAACCTCAAGCCATGTGGCTTGTGTTCCACCATAGGGCTTTGTAACAGTTTCCACATTGAAAGAAGTTTATTTATTTTTCCTTCCTTGGTTTTTGCTTTCCTTGTTTGAAGTAAATACGGACCCAAAACATTTCTGTGGTTGGGAGAATGTAACATTTGATGTAAAAGCATTTCCCACCACTTCGAAAAGTACTGTAATTGTCGAAGTAGGAAGCTTCGATTTTCTTCCAACGATTCTAGTTCATTCAAAGGATTAGTCCCTTTTTTTTTTTAATGATCGTGTAATTTGCAAAATAATTCAGGAGCAGAAGAACAGGATTCCCTGGAACTAGTAATTGGGTTTATACATTTCTCTTAACCGTGTTGCATTTTAACATAGTTTGCTGACTTAGCCTCAGTGCCAAGCCATATATTATACATACCACAGTTGTGGATGGACCCAACATGCTGACCAGAACTAAGAAACATCCATTGTCATGTCTTTTTTTTCATTACAATCAAAATATAAATCACGAATAAAAATAAAGATAGCGGAGAAAGGAGAAAGAAGAGAGAGAGAGAGAGAGAGAGAGAGAGAGAAAGAAAGAAAGAAAGAAAGAAAGAAAGAAAGAAAGAAAGAAAGAAAGAGAAAGAAAAGAAAGAGAGAGAGGAAAGAGGAAGAAAGAAAAAGAGAAAGAGAAAGAAAGAAGGATAAAGAAAGAGAGAAAGGAAGGAAGAAAAGAGAAAGAAAGGAAAGAGAAAGAAAGAAAGATAGAGAAAGGAAGAAAGAAAGAAAGAAAGAAAGAAAGAAAGAAAGAAAGAAAGAAAGAAAGGGAGTAGAAGTATAGGATAAAGAGAAGAAAAAAAAGCATTGACTTCTACATTTTTTCAGCGCAGTAGAATAAAAAAATAAAATTACAGACTCAACTTTTTATTTTGACATACTTGGTAAATCCTAGCTTTTCTGTAACCACAAATTCATCTAATCAGCAAATGCCAGAGTCAAGATTTCATTTTTTTTTCCTCCCTCGAGCACAAAGTCTAGAACTGGTTTCCAAGGAGAAACCAAACTAAATATATCCTGAAATAGCCATTGTTTATGTCCAAAAATGATAGGTGAATTTGACATCAACAAGCCAGGATGGAGAAGACTTTCGGCCTTCGACTGGGAGACTGTCGGCTTCAACCAACATGGGCACAGTTGTTTTTTTTTCCCCTCCTCACACCCTGGGAGAATAGAAAATTAAAATTTGGGAAGGCAAGCTCCTCCCACTTATAGCTCCACCCAGGAAGCTGCTGGCGATTGGCTGGCAGTCTTATTTCAAACCGATGATGGGCGGAAGTATTCTGAAGAAGCCATTTAACCTTCCTTTGCTTCCTGAAGTGGCCTGTTTTCTAACAGAAAGAAACCTCTTTTCCAAAGCAAACTTTTAGAAATTGACTTCCCAGTCTAGACACATCAACGCGCCAAAATTCTGTGGCATCCACATTTTTGGGAAATGAGGTATCCCGGTGCACATGGTCTGGTTTTTTATTTTTCCCGGCTTGGCTGCTCCTGCAAAAAAAAAAGAAAAAAAATAAGGAAGAAAAATTAAGTTGTAGAGTTGCTTCAAACTTCAAAACTGGAGCGATCGGAATGGAAACTTTTCCTGGGAAAGGAAGTGTCATAACTAAACTTGGCTTGAGTCACAGTTTAAGGGGGCGGCCAAACTTTCCCGCCTGGTTGCAGCCAAAAGGGGTATTTGTTTGCTGCTGGGAGAACGAGGGAATAGCCCAATTTTGTTGGCTACAAAAGCTGAAATATTAGGAATGGAGCTATGCCGTCTCTTCTCTGACTGCTCCTTAGGCAGCCTGTCATCTTTCTTTTTCTGCCCCATCTTCCAAGGTCTTCCCATATATTGTTATGGCCGCCTGCTTTACAGCCTGAGAAACTAGGGAGAGTCCCTTGTTGAGTCTCTTGCCCCACCCATTGTCCAGCTGTGGGATAAGCGGACCCTTATCTGACCGTTCCCTTGGTGGCTTCTTTTTGCCCAGTCTCCCAAAGTCCCACATACCATTGTAGCCCCCTCCTATACACCTTGAGAAACTAGGGAGAGTCCCTTGTTGAGTCTCTTGCCCCACCCATTGTCCAGCTGCAGGGTAAGCGGACCCTTATCTGACTGCTGGCAGCCTCTCTTCTGTCCTTTTCTGCCCCATCTTCCAAGGTCTTCCCACATACCGTTATAGCCCCCTCCTATACACCTTGAGAAACTAGGGAGAGTCCCTTGCTGAGTCTATTGCCCCACCCATTATGAAGCTCAGGCTACGCTGCCCATCATCTAATCATTCCCTAGGCAGGATCACAACTCCCCAACATTTTCCCACATACCATTACAGCCCTCTCCTTTACATCCCGAGAAACTACCGGTAGGAAGAGTCCCTTGCTGAGTCTCTTTCCCCACCCATGACATAGCTGTGGGCTAGGCAGTCTCTCATCTGACAGGTCTCTTGTCTGCCTGGCTCAGTTTTGCAAGGTCAGTTCCCACATGCCATTACATAGCCTTGGAAGTTCTGGAAGGAATTAAATGGGAGGGAGGTATATTAATGAGGCTTAGCCCTGGGCTGTCGGAAGAAGAAAACTGCTTTATGCCTAATTTGTCTTTGAGAGCAGATTTTGGTCACGTTCTCCCCCCCCCCCACCCTTTTGCTTAAGACTGCAAAAACCTGACCCAGGTTTATCTCACATAGCTTCTGAATCCGCCAGTGCTGCAGAAATAGCTCCTTAAATGATGGGATGTCATTTTTTTGTTTTTCTTTTCTGGAAAGAGGAACGCATCCCATAAATCCTGAATATTTTTCCCCTCCCCCTGTGTGTGTGTGTGTGTGTGTGTGGAGACTGCAAAAAAGGAAAAGAGAATTTAAAGGAGACGCTTTTAAATTTCCTTCATCTTCGGTTTGTTGCCGATAACATCTGGAGTGGCTCCGAGCAGAAGCAATCATTGAAATCTCACGAGATGCTAATAACTCATTTATTTCGCTTAGGATCAAAACGAGGAAAAAGGAGATGGGGGAGCCTCCTTGAAAAACTTTTACATGTTATCTCAAGTTGCTTTTTGCTAAGGCCCTCCTGGTTCCTGCCAAGCAGAGTTTTTGCAAAAAAGGTTGAAAAATAACCCCCAGCTCCTTGCGATAACCAATATGTGGGGTTTCAGAAGACAAATAGGTCTGGCATTGCCATAGCAAGCAGACTTGAATCATGGTCCGATGCCAAAGGGAGGTGATGAGGGACATCATCTAGGGAAAAGGTTGCAGAACACACACACACACACACACACCCCAGGTCTTTCAGGTTGGAATGTGAAACTTAGCCAGGAGTTTAGACCTTCTTTGGAGTAACCATCATGTTGACTGTTTCCAGTAGTTATGGTTAATGGAGGTTTAGTGAACTGCCCTATTGTTTGAGTAGATCCCCTCTCCTGGTGCATCGTATTGGCTTGTTAACTTTCTCTGTATGAGCTGAGCTGAGATCCCTTCCCTTTTCTTCTCTTTTCCTATTCTCTTTTCCTTTCCTTTTTCTATTTCCTTTTCCCCTTCCCATTCTTCTTTTCCTTGCCTTTCTCTATTTCACTTCCCTTCCTTTCCTCTCTATTTCCTTTCCTTTCTGTTTTTCTTTCCCTATTTCCTCTCCTCTCCTCTCCTCCCCTTTCCTTTCCTTTCTCTTCGTTTCTCCTCTCCCCTCCCCCTCTTAACTCTGATCCAAAGCAGAGAATACCATTCACCTGAATTAGACCCAAGATTATTTTTTTCTAGAATTTTTGTTTCTTCTTCACTGCATCACCCTTTTCTCGGTGATAGCCACATTCCCGCTCTGCACGCAGGACCAATAGATCTTGTGGAACCAGTCTACACGATACTGCTGAATTCTGAATAGATCTGCCGTGTATAAACCTGACTGTGAACTGTGAGAGCATAAGCCACAATGGTTTTGTCAGTTCACAGGGTATCCCACGACTCCCGTATTTATGTCTTGGGACTTCCTGTCTCCATTCAAGCATTCCTCCCCTTGCCTTCACTCAGCCACTTCCAGCTTTTCTGATCTGGCTGGAAACTCCAAAATTACACCCTTTATGAACGGACATTGGCAAAAAAAACCTCACATAGCTGTCTCTCTTTCCTGCTCTCCGTTGAACCGGCTTTGTGTAGGTGCCCTCGAGGCAGCCAAAACTATCCCAGCTTAAAATCCCTGCCATGTGCTAGAGCAGCGCTTCATTTAAAAGCTCAGGCACTATTATTAAGCAAAAAGGGGATTGGTTTTGCAACAGAATCTTCATTTCCAGCACAGCAAAAAAAAAATAATTCAAAAAGAAGGAGCTACACACCACAGGGAAGCCCTTCGACTCACGAGCACAATTGAGCCCCCAAATTTCTGCCACTGAGTGAATTTTTGCCCCGTTTTACGACCTTTCTCACCACCGCTGTTAAACGAATCGCTGCATTGTTTTAAGTTAGTCACCTGGTTATTAAGGGAAGCTGCCTTGACTTTGCTGGTCTGAAGGTCCCAAAAGGGGATCATGTGACACACACACACACACCCACACACCCCAAGACACTGCAACCGCCGTAAGTACATGCCAGTTGCCAAGCATTCGAATTGTGACCGTGGGGAAATGCTGCAACGGACGCGTGTGTGAAAACCGGTCACAAGTCGCTTTTTTCCAGTGCCGTTGTCACTCCGGTCACTAAACAGACAATTCTAAGTCAAGGACACCAGCCATTCTTCTAAACTCTTGCCTTGTGCTCTATCTTACAGTGGGGATGCGATGTTCTTAAGAAAAAAGGGGCCATGAATTCAAATTGAATTTCATTGATGACACTAATGGATTTGAGAGGTTCACGCTTGGATACCGGACCAGGATACGACCCAGTGCAGCTAAAAAAACCTGGAAGTATCTGTCCACGGATACGTATAACGTTGCTTCTGTCTTCTTTCACGTCTTGCTATGCATGAATGCAGCATCACAATATGGAACCTATTTTTTTTTTGCCTCCTTCCTTTTATCCTTCGATGTGTCTCTTGCATTGTTTAAAATCCCCCCCCCCCAGTTAACATGGCACGTCATATCTGCTAAGCTTTAGAAGCAGGAATTATTCCTTTTTTTTCTCTCTCTCTCTTCCGCCCAGGTGGCTCTTGATACGTTTCTACCTTTTTTTTTTTTTATTTCTTCATTTAAGCAAATTTCTGAATCTGTACTATAAGCCCTGCCGGAACTATATTTTCAGTTAGACTTAGCCAATTCTTCTGAACTTTGTAAGTTGTATATACATTTATTTGCAGCCGTCGGTGAGTTTATAGCATTCTTCTCTCCGCTTCTTAAAAAAATGTTTTGTCGGTCACAAGGGGATGAAATTCTTCCTTTCTGGTGCTCCCTTAAATAAATGATAAAAAAATACGGTACAGAACAGAAAAACTATACCTCACCAGTGATGTGAAAAATTTGGAGAGTTTCACCCACAATGCCTTAAAAATCATGGAGAGAACACGACACGCCGTCTTTTTTCTAAAAGAAATTTCTAAATTTCTTTCTAAAAAAAAAAATCGCTCGTGAATTTTTGGGGTATTAGATTCTCACTGTGTTTTCTATCAAATTTAAGGCTCTGTTCGGTTGAGAGAACAATGATATAAATCCTCAGAAGGTTTTGTAGGCATCGTGACACTAATTTTCTGGACCGTTTTTGTAATAAATGGAATCCACCTGTGTAAACTCTTGTGGGTTTTCCTGTCTGTTTTTGGGGGGCGAGCGAAGTTGTGGATAAAATCTCTAGAGCTTTGAACGGACGGTGGGAAAGGTAAGCAGGCGGAAGTGTCCTTTCCTGAGAACTTTTGAATTGTGGAAAAGAAATCAAACAAGGCTGCAATAGGCCAAGCAGGGATCCAAACAGTCCTCAACTTAAGAGCTCAGTTGGGACCAGCATAACAGAGTTGGAGGGACCTTGGAGGTCATCCAGTCCAACCCCCTGCTCACGTAGGAGAGACGCTACTCCGTTCCAGACAAGAGGTTGTCCACTCTCTTCTCAAACGCCTCCAGTGATAAAGCAACATCCCACAATCAGAACTTCCATCGCTGCCCTGTCAGGACACTATTCAGTTTGACTTGCCAGAGTTGATGCAGAAAAAGGCATAAAAATCAGATGGGGGGGAGGGGTCACGACTTGCCACCAAAATTATGATCGTTAATTTAAGGACTACTTGAATCTTTTATGACCGGCTGGGCACATCTGGACTATCAGGAGTGCATGGATGCTCTTAGAAAATTGATGTGCGAGTGCCTTGTTGGGATGTTACGGTGATGGATGGAGCAAACTGTCCCATATTCATTTTTGAGAAGGCAAGCTGTAAAACAATAACAGTGCATGTCTTTATTCGGTGCCTTTCTTAAAACATGGGAACCCAGATCAAAAGACCTCCTTACTTACAAATCAATTCAGTAAATTCTCTTACACCCAATGTATTAATGCTCGAACATTCAGTTCAATCAGGTTATTTAAATAAATGCCCAAGGATAGGACATGCTGTCTAGACAATCATCGTAATGAGAAGTGTTAATCCGCGGCTGTCAGCTAAATGAAGAATAGGTGGAATAACACAACCTTATAGCAACCGACCAATCAAATTAAAATCACCACCATCCAGTCTACTTCTACCCTCTCCGGTGTGCCCTTTTTATTTTTTTTTAATGACTAATGGACATTTATCCCAACCAGATTCTGGGTTGTCATTGTCCATTGTGGTTAGTTCTTAAAGGGGCCCGGGTGGACCTCGAAGGCAGACCGAATCCTTGAAGGTGTGGGAGACTGGGGCCTTGCCTTGTATTATGCCACCTTCCTGGCATAATACACCCACACCTGCCACAAAGCGGTTGCCAACAGGCAGAACCAGGGCCAAGGTTTACTTGCTTTGAACTCAGGTGACTTTGAAAGGGTGGGTGGAATAAACCATTTAAGGGAGAAGAAGCTTTAATAGAAGAGAACATTTGTATTCATTTAGTGCTTTCTGAGCTTGGGGGGTTTTCTTGCAGGCATTTCGGGACCCAGCTAGGTAACATCATCAGTGCTGGGACAATACATTTCGCGGGAAATTTTAGGCAACAAAGCATTTGAGGTGAGACCCCCTTTTCCTGTTTTTAGAGGGTGGGGGCTGCAGCAAAGAGAACAGAGAGGAGACTATACCCCAAGCATAACCCCACCCTCCCCCATCCCGGAAATCCCACAATCCCCCATTGACCACCCTGCCACAAATTCCCAGCTAACACCATCGCCCCAGCTCTGCGGGAACGAGAAGATGCTATTTTACCTTCCTGGATCCGGAGGCCCTCTTGTTTGTTTAATTCCCCCCCCCAACCAAATCATGAGGACTAGCGCCTGGAATGACCTCGATGCAGCGCGAGGATGCGGGGTGGGGAGAAAGGACCAGGGCGCACGCCTCGCTCTCCCCTCCGCAGTTTTCATCCTTCGGAAGCTGAGAAAAAGATAAAAGGGGAGGGGGCTGGGTTGTGATTGGCTGTCGGCGAGCGATTGGGCGGGGCCAGGCCGCCTTTGCTCCTCCTTTTTCTAATACACCCCCCCTTTTCTCTCTCTCTCTCTCTCTCTCTCTCTCTCTCTCTCTCTCTCTCTCTCTCTCCGCTTCTCCGCTGCAGCAGCCTCCGCCGGAGTAAGCGGAGCCCCGTTTGCAAAGCTCGGAGCGCGGCGGGGGCCAAGAATCGCTGCCGGGAAAGCGGGTGTGTGTGTGGGGGGGGGGGCCGGCTCGGATTGCAAGCCCAGGAAGCCCCACACCCTCTTTGGGGAGGGGGCGAGGGTCTCCGAGATGAGCACAGCCCTGCGGTACAAGAGCAAGCTGGTCAATCCAGGTGAGCTTGTATTGGGGGGGGGGGAGAGGGGAGAATAAGGCACCTTTTTCAAACCGGCTTGCCTTTTTTTGGGGAGGGGGCGTTTAGTCTCGGGCGGTGTCTTTTTTCTTCTTCTAATTTTGGCTTTTTTCACCCCCCCTCCCGTCCTCTCCCATCCTCCGGCGCTGCCCGTCTGCGTTTATCTCCCATAGAAGAAAAACAGGTAAGGTTGACACCTCTCTCTCTCTCTCTCTCTCTCTCTCTCTCTCTCTCTCTCTCTCTCTCTCTCTCTCTCTCTCTCTCTCTCTCTCTCTCTCTCTCTCTCTCTCTCTCTCTCTCTCTTTTCCCTTGGCCTCCCAGATGATGCTAAAGGGTGTGGGTGGGTGGGGGATTACTTCCATTTCTCCTCGCCTGTTTCGAGGAAAGACAAGCAGACCTCCCTCTTTCCCTTCCCCCCCCCCCTCGTCCTGCCCTCCCACCCCACCAGCCCCTCAATTTTTACAGACGAGGGCGAAGCCAATTCCAGCTTGGAATAGCTAAGACACAGACACAAGCTTAGAATGTTGGTTTCAGCTGTCTGGGCTGTTTGTAGGAAAGCAGGGTTTTGAAAGGGTGGGTGGCTTTTGCAAATCCTAAGGGCCTGGTCCCTGGGTTGGCAGCTAGCAACCCTGCTGAGCTACTCCCGGCCACGTACTGGGGCCAAGCCAAACCAAACCACGTTCTGGTCATTTTCTTTTCTCTCTTGGAAAGCAGTTGCAAGATTTCAAAGCAGGCTTCTGAGACGCCTTTCCTTGTTACTGTCTGAGCCTTCTCTCTCCCCCCCCCACCAGCATCCTTTTGGCATGCCTAGTTTTCCTTCCCTGGAGGGATGGTAGGGTGTGTGTTTGTGCAGGGATGGGGTTGGGTGTGGGGGCTAGGCTGATGTAATTCCGTGGCAGGGAAGAAGATTGTTTATCTGCAGTTTGGCTGGCTGACTGGCTGGCTTGAGCTTTCTGCAGCCAGGATCCGGCTTTGCAGGGATGGCGAGATGCAGAATTAGAGTATTATTGTTGTTGTTATTGGCTGGCCAAAGGGGGCCGATTGGATTCCACAAGGAGATCCCCATGATTTTCCTCCCCCTTTTTCAATAAAATAAAATAGCTGTTTGCATGCCATCTGTTCTGAAATAATCGGTTGCCATGCCCTTTTTATTTGCTGAAGGGGCTGTGGCTTTTGGTCCCATAGGAAAGGTAAGCTGCTGGTGGAGATGCAGCCAGAATTAAATCCGTGTGCCTTGGGTTTGGCTGTTTAGAAGGTTGGAGGGGAAGAGAATCCAGACGCCAAAGACTGGAGGTTAAAAGGGTTGGGAGAGCAACCTGGCCTTCTCCAGGCTTTTTCCCCATCTGAGTCGGTTCCCCGACACTCCCTCGCCCTGGCAAGGAGGAAGAATTTTCAGATGGAGGAGAATACTTTGGCCACCTAAGGAGAAGGAAGGACTCACCGGAGAAGAGCCTGACGCTGGGGAAGATGGAGGGCAAGAGAAGAAGGGGACAACAGAGAATGAGATGGCTGGATGGAGTCCCTGAAGCAGGAGATGTGAGCTTCAATGGACTCCAGAAGATGGTAGAGGACAGGAAGGCCTGGAGGAACGTTGTCCATGGGGTCGCGATGGGTCGGACACGACTTCCCGACTAACAACAACAGGCAACCTTGGCTCTTTTATGACTCGTGGACTTCAACTCCCAGAATTCCTGAGCCAGCATGGGGGAACTATGGCCCCCTCATGACTCGTGGACTTCAACTCCCAGAATTCCTGAGCCAGCATGGGGGAACTATGGCCCCCTCATGACTCGTGGATTTCAACTCCCAGAATTCCTGAGCCAGCCTGGCTCAGCTTGGAAACCTCTCCCTTTCCCCTCAGCGTGGCTGGCTCGTGAATTCTGGGAGTTGAAGTCCACGAGTCATCAAAGAGCCAAGGTTGCCTACCTCTGGTTTAGGGAGTGAATTGGGTTGTGTTCAGTGGAGCTAACACGGCAACCAGGCTCTTGCTTCTCCTGGATTTTTATTGTATTCATTTGTTTATTTGTATCTTGCCATTTTATTATTTTTACCAATAACTCAAGGTGGCCAACATATCCAGCACACCTTCCTTCCTCTGATTTTCCCAACAGCAACAGCCCTGTGAGATAGGTTGGGCTTACAGAGTGGGACTGGGCCAAGGTCGCCCAGTTGACTTTCATGGCTAATGTGGACTAGAACTCACTGTCTCCTGGTGATTGGTCCAAAAATCACCCAGTTGGCTTTCGTGGCTAAGGCGGGACTAGAACTCACCGTCTCCTGGTGATTGGTCCAAAAATCACCCAGCTGGCTTTCGTGGCTAAGGCGGGACTAGAACTCACCGTCTCCTGCTGATTGGTCCAAAAATCACCCAGTTGGCTTTCGTGGCTAAGGCGGGACTAGAACTCACCGTCTCCTGGTGATTGGTCCAAAAATCACCCAGTTGGCTTTCGTGGCTAAGGCGGGACTAGAACTCACCGTCTCCTGGTGATTGGTCCAAAAATCACCCAGTTGGCTTTCGTGGCTAAGGCGGGACTAGAACTCACCGTCTCCTGGTGATTGGTCCAAAAATCACCCAGTTGGCTTTTGTGGCTAAGGCGGGACTAGAACTCACCGTCTCCTGGTGATTGGTCCAAAAATCACCCAGCTGCCTTTCCTGGCTAAGGCGGGACTAGAACTCACTGTCTCCTGGTAGTTGGCTCAAAGTCATTTTCCTGCCTGAGGAGGAACTAGAACTCACAATTTCTTAGTGATGAGTGCAAACTCACCTAGCCAGCTTTCCTGCCCAAGGGAGGACTAGAACTCACCATCTCCGGCTGTCTAGCCTGATGCCTTAACCACTAGACCAAATTGGCTCACCTTCTTCCCTTTCCCTGGCGGATTTTCCTATTTTATTCTGTTCTTCGATGGCGTTCCTCAAGCGTGTTCAGGTTTTCCCTATGTCCTCCCCAAGGCAAACTACAAGGCCTTTATTTGAAGAATGTGGGCATTTCGTAGTACAGTCAACATCATCTTTCTGTAACCCTAGGCAGGTAGTCCTCAACTTATGAGCCCCACATTTATGTTGCTAAGTGAGACATTTGTTCAGGGGGATTTGCCCTCTTTTACGGCTTGTCACAATTGGTAACTGGATCGCCGCAGTTGTTAAATTAGAAACACGTTTGTGAAGCGAATCTGGTTTTCCCATGGACTTTGTTTGTCAAAAGGGGATCGTGTGACCCCGGGGCACTGCAACCGTCATTAATGTGAGTCAGTTGTCAAGCATCCGAATGTAAATCTTGTGACCGTGGGGAGAAGAGTCCTAAGTATGAAAAATGGTTGTAAATCACTATTTTCGGTGCCGTTGTGACTTTGAATGGTCACTGAATGTTGTAAGGCAGTGGTGGCGAACCTATGGCACGGGTGCCAGAGGCGGCACTCAGAGCCCTCTCTGTGGGCACGCGCGCCGTCGCCCCAGTCCTAGGCCTTCAGCTGGGTTTTATGAAACCTTTTCGCTTTAGGCCTCCGCCGCCGTGTGCAAAACGAAAAGTTTCAATCAATAAATCAATTTCAACTTCTCGCGGGAAAAAAAAGGATCTTGCAAAGTTGGAATTGATTGATTGAACTTTTTAGTCCCACCCAGTCTGCCGTTACCACTGCAGCCACGCCCACCTAATGGGCCACACCCAGCCAATGGGCCACACCCACCCGGCACCCGACGATGCATAAGTGGGTTTTGGGTTGCAGTTTGGGCACTCGGTCTCTAAAAGGTTCGCCATCACTGTTGTAAGTTGAGAACTACTCATAGTTAGTTCTTCTAACCTGGTCCTTTAGGTCACCCAAAATATACACCCATCGCTGTTGTAATTAAATCCCTCCACCTGGCTAGTGGCCATCTCCTCCTCCTCTCCTCTCCTTTCACCTTTCCCAGAATTATGGATTTCTCCAAAGAGACATTGTATAAAGCTTCTAAAATGGGAATAATTCAAACCTGCTCATTTGTGGCTCCAGTGAGGAAGCTGGGTTGATTTGTTCAATGGTCCATTTGTGGTTCTTCTCCGTGCGACTCCCAGGAATCCTCCCCAGTGCTCAAATGCAACAATATTCTTCCTTTCCTGCTTTTGGGGATATAATGATTGAATCTGAATAAGCTTATTTAAACGCCAATGGAGGTTTTGAGAAGAAAATGGTTCATGTCAGGGATGAACGTTAATTGCATAACGCTCTATTAAGTAAGGTTGGGCTCAGGTAAAACCCTGGATTGCTTTGATGCCTTTCCTTTCATTCTGTTGCTGATTATCTAGAACCATTTATCCTACTAATCCGTGAGTCAGGCTGTACAATTTGCTGTGGCTGGGTTCTCATCACCACAACATACATTTCAGATTAATGCAAAGTGTGAATCGTCTGCTTAACCAAACATCTCTGCGGCGAGTCGGGGCTTATTTTGTTGCTTAGAAATAGACGTCTATTCTTATGTCTAGGCCAGGGGTAGGCAACCGTGGCTCTTTGACGACTCGTGGACTTCAACTCCCAGAATTCCTGAGCCAGCCATGCTGAGGGGGAAGGGAGAGGTTTCCAAGCTGAGCCACGCTGGCTCAGGAATTCTGGGAATTGAAGTCCACAAGTCATGAGGGGGCCATAGTTCCCCCCATGCTGGCTGAGGAATTCTGGGAGTTGAAGTCCACAAGTCATAAAGGGGGCCATAGTTCCCCCCTGCTGGCTCAGGAATTCTGGGAGTTGAAGTCCACGAGTCATGAGGGGGCCATAGTTCCCTCATGCTGGCTCAGGAATTCTGGGAGTTGAAGTCCACGAGTCATGAGGGGGCCATAGTTCCCCCATGCTGGCTCAGGAATTCTGGGAGTTGAAGTCCACGAGTCATGAGGGGGCCATAGTTCCCCCCATGCTGGCTCAGGGAATTCTGGGAGTTGAAGGCCACGAGTCATGAAGGGGCCATAATTCCCTCATGCTGGCTCAGGAATTCTGGGAGTTGAAGTCCACGAGTCATGAGGGGGGCCATAGTTCCCCCATGCTGGCTCAGGAATTCTGGGAGTTGAAGTCCACGAGTCATAAAAGAGCCAAGGTTGCCTACCCCTGGTCCAGGGAGATTCTCAGTCATGCAGATAGTAGTTATCCCAGAGATGTTTTTTCATGAGGCAAGTGGATTTCCTTGTGTTTTCTTTGAAGACGTTTCTACTTGTCTTCTAAGAAGCTTCAGAGCTGAAGAAACCCTGGATGAGAAGCGAAATGTCTTAAAAAAAAAAACAAAGTCCCGTTGCCTTGCGAAAAAGCATCTTTGGGAGAACTATTCTTTTGAGAAATTCAGAACTGAGGAAATTGGAAGGGGTTAATTCCACTGTGCCCTATTGGGTTGAATTAATGGTTGCCTTCTCTGACATTTGGGTCACCTCCAAATCTTGCCATGGAAGACGCTTTATAAGCCAGTCAGGGGAGCAAAAAAGTGGCCTTGAACCAGTCATGGCAAGCAGCAAGAAGCTCTAAGAATAGTCTGAAGGAGATTGCTGGAAGCAAAAAAAAAAAAAACAACGGTTCCCGTATCTCCATCCAGTCTTGTTGCTAAGCAACGGGAGGCATCTGCACACTCTTGCAAAGTCACGCTAGTTGTGCACGCTAACAATATTAAATGGGAGACGGGCAGCACAGATGTGCGGTGCGTGAGGCAGGGAGGCCAGCATTGTTCCAAACAGCTGTCTTAATTCCATTGGCTGCGATTGGACTCGATGGGGGAAGGTGCTTAGGAGACTGGATCTCATCCGTCCGTGGACAAGATTAAAGGTCTGTCTCACATCTCTGGGTGAGAGCTTCTTACAGGGATTTATGACCGAAATTGAGCCTGGAATCACAGTTGTGAGTCATGCTGTTAAGTGGGTCACCACACGAACATGCTTTAATTCTACGACCTTTCTTTGCGGCGTCATTTTAACAGAATCACAGAGTTGGAAGTGGGATCTTGGAGATCTTCAACCCCCTGCTGAACCAGGAGACCTTGTATGATTCCAGACAAATGGCTCCAGTGATGGAGCACCCACAACCTCTGGAGGCAAGGCGTTCCACTGATTGATTGTTCTCAGTGATGGGAAATTTCTCCTTCATTCTAGGTTGCTTCTCTCCTTGATTAGTTTCCATCCGTTGCTTCTTTCCTGTATCATCTTGGCTGCTCTTCTTTGCACACTTTCCAGAATCTCAGCATCTTTTTTTTTTTTGTTTGGCATTGTGTACAGTTGTGTGTTGTAGAAGAAATACATTTTTCTTCTGATTCCCAGCAACGCATCTCTTCGACTGCTGTGCGCAGGGATGATGAAACTTTTGATCACACCCAGCAGGGTGTTTGTTAGGCCATCCTCAGCCTCCGGAAGCCAATTAAATTACTATGACGTAAATAAAACGCTGAAACTTTGGAAAGAGTGCAGAGAAAGAGCAGCAAAGATGATTTAGGGCCTGGAAGCTAAAACATACGAAAAACGGTTGAAGGGCTAGGGGTGACACGAGAGCATCTTACAAAATTTGTGTGTGTGTGTGTGGGGGGGTTCCACCTATTCTCCAAAGCACCAAAAAGCAGGATGAAAAGCAACAGATGGAAACTCATCAAGGAGAGAAGCAACCTGGAACTAAGGAGAAACTTCCTGACAGTGAGAACAATTAACCAGTGGAACAACCTGTCTCCAGAAGCGGTGAAGGCTCCAACACTGGAGGTTTTCAAGAAGAGACTGGAGCGCCACTTGTTTGAAATGGTCTAGGTAGATTTCCTGCCTGAGCAGGGGGTTGGACTAGATGACCTCCAAGGGTCCCTTCCACCTTTGTTAATTCAATTTGCATTGATATTTTCCCAATACACCTCAGTCCCTTCCCATCCCTCCTCCTCATCTGTGGCTCTGCAGCCTTCTTCCGAAACCGGTCTATGCCAACGTTTGCCGAAACTCAAGTCCCCTGGAGATCTGCTCTAGCAGGGCTTAATTGCTGACGAAAACACAACCGCCCGTATCCAAGGCATTTCTTTAATTTAGGCGGAGTAGAAGCAATGCATCCTTCAGTTGGATTTTCTTTTTCTTTTCTTTTTTTTATTAGATATATATTTGTAAATGTAACAAAGAAAAAATTCAAGTTGAATGCTATTCCACTTAATACAATCATTTTAAACTTGTAAACATTCTTCACTCGGTATATCAAGATTTAACTGTAAGCAAGATACATTTTCTTTGATTGATGTTTCTCTTGTATGTAGTCTATCCATTGTTTCCAGTCCAACAGCTTCAAGGCAGCTTCAAGGCAGGGCTAGATAGATTCATGGATGCAAAGTGCATTGGTGGTTATTAAAACGGATGTCCATGTGCCGCCTCTATGTTGGTTGAGGCAGGCAGGATTCCCTTGAGTACCATTTGTTTGGGGGTCAAGGGAAAGGGAGGGTTTTGCCTTCTCTTTCTGCTCAAGATCCCCATGTACATTTGGTGGGCCACTGTGTGACACAGAATGCTGGACTCGATGGGCTTTGGCCTGATTCAGCAGGGCTCTTCTTATGTTCTTATGTTATGTTCTTAACATATATTTTTCATTTGAATGATCCTTCAAATATGCAGATATTTTAGCCATTTCTGCCATATTTATGACTTTCAAAGTCCATTCCTCAATAGATAATCCGCCTCGTGAGTTACGCGTAAGATTGGCTGTTGCAGAAAGGGAAGGCTTGCCTGTCGTTCTGCAGGACCTGATCGGCTGAATTTTTCTCTCCCTGGCGGATCCTAAGCAGGATTCGCAAAGCCAGCGTGGGGCTCCCCGTGGTTGAAAAAAACCCAAACAACAGCCTTTACAAAAGCTGGCCGAGCGAGTTTCTGTCTTGCAGAAATTCTGCTTTGGAGATCCAGCAGATCCAGTTTTGGCTAATTGGTTAATTGGACTCCTGATTGTTCAGTGTCCCAATTTTCTCTTCCTGGTGAAGAGGCAAGGGACAGCGTCTAAATTTGGAGCTGCTTTCTCTTCCTCCTCTGGCCCAAGGGAAAAAAACCCCACCCACATTGCAATAGAAAATTCCAGGTAGTCCTTGACTTACAAGCACAACTGGACCACAATTTCCATGGCTAAGGAAGCTGGATTGTTAAGTAACTTGTTTCTGATTTCAGGACTGTTTTTGAGAGATAGAATAGAATAGAGCTGGAAGGGACCTTGGAGGTCTTCTAGTCCAGCCCCCTGCTCAAGCAGGAGGACCTATACCGGCTCAGACAAGGAAGGAAGGAAGGAAGGAAGGAAGGAAGGAAGGGAAGGAAGGAAGGAATAGAATAGAATAGAATAGAATAGAATAGAATAGAATAGAATAGAATAGAATAGAATAGAATAGAAGGGACCTTGGGGGTCTTCTAGTCCAGCCCCCTGCTCAAGCAGGAGGACCTATACCAGCTCAGACAAGGAAGGAAGGAAGGAAAGAAGGAAGGATAGAATAGAATAGAATAGAATAGAATAGAATAGAATAGAATAGAATAGAATAGAATAGAATAGAATAGAATAGAATAGAATAGAATAGAATAGAGCTGCAAGGGACCTTGGGGGTCTTCTAGTCCAGCCCCCTGCTCAAGCAGGAGGACCTATACCAGCTCAGACAAGGAAGGAAGGAAGGAAGGAAGGAAGGAAGGAAGGAAGGAAGGAAGGAAGGAAGGAAGGAAGGAATGAATAGAATAGAATAGAATAGAATAGAAGGGAGCTTGGAGGTCCTCTAGTCCAGCCCCCTGCTCAAGCAGGAGAACCCATACTGTCTCAGACAAGTGACTGTCTAGCCTCTTCTTAAAATCTCCAGGGATTTGCCACGGTTGCTAAGCAAATCACTGCAGTTGTTCTACGAAATGTGCGGTCGTTAAGCAAAGCCGACTTCCCTCCTTGAGTTGGATTGTTGGAAGCTGGCTGGGAAGCTCGGCAGTGGCCATCCCATGATCCCGGGATGGTGCAACCATTGTAAATGCACGTAGTCCTCGGGCTACGACCACAACTGAGCCCCACATTTACGTTGCTGAGTTTTGCCTCGTTGGGCGACCTTCCTTACTAGAGCTGTTCACGGAATCACTGCAGTACTTAAATGAGCACCATGGTGGTTAAGTGAATCCGGTTTCCCAGACTTTGACTTTGCGTGTCAAACGGTCGCAAAAGGGGATCACGTGACCCCCGGGGACGCCGTGACCGTCATGAATACGAGTCAGTTGCCGAGCGTCTGAATTTTGATCCCGTGACCACGGGGGGAGGCTGCGACGGTCGTAACGGTGAAAAAAAGGCCCGAAGTCCCTTTTGCCATTGCCGTCGTAACTTGGAACAATTGCTAAACGAACAGCTGTAACTTGAGGATTACCTGTCCGGGATCGGGGGATTATTTTTCACGGGTAATTTCCGTGAAATTCCTTCCCTGGTTGGTTTACCTGTAGGATAAATTGGTTCCCAGCCCCGTCCCCCCCCCCCGCGCCTGGAGAGCCTGTTCAGCATCCTGAGTCACTTCACTCCGAGCAATAGACTGTGATGTGAGTGGAAGTTAAACTGGCATTAATTTAATTGTGGCTGGATTAAGCTTCAGCTGAAGGATAAGCTGTTTTTGGATTCTCTCCGTCATAAAGAACTGCTGTCCCTTTTTTAATCTGTTGCCGGATGGAGCGTTTAAACAGAGGTAATATCATCTCTCTCCAAATGAAAAAAGTATGTTCACTTCAATGTAATGGACATGGCCGTCAAGGGCCGTGGTTTTCCCAGTGGCAATGTATGGCTGGGAAATGTTCTGGACCGTAAGTAAGAAAGGCTGAGCGCCAAAGAATGGAGGCCTTTGAACTCTGGTGCTGGAGAAGACTCCTGCGAGTCCCCTGGACGGCAAGGCAATCAAACGGTCAGTCCTAGAGGAGATTAACCCCGACTGCTCTTTAGAAGGAAGGCCAGATTCTGAAGTTGAAACTCAAGTCCTTTGGCCACCGAATGAGAAGGAAGGACTCACAGGAGAAGAGCCTGATGCTGGGAAAGATGGAGGGCAAGAGAAGAAAGGGACGATAGAGAATGAGGTGGCTGGATGGAGTCCCTGAAGCAGGAGGCGTGAGCTTCAATGGACTCCAGAAGATGGTAGAGGACAGGAAGGCCTGGAGGAGATCCACCCTGACTGCTCTTTAGGCCAGATCCTGAAGCTGAAACTCAAGTCCTTTGGCCACCGAATGAGAAGGAAGGACTCCCTGGAGAAGAGCCTGATGCTGGGAAAGATGGAGGGCAAGAGAAGAAGGGGATGACAGAGAAGGAGGGGGCTGGATGGAGTCACTGAAGCCGCAGGCGTGAACTTCAAGGGACTCCAGAAGATGGGAGAGGACAGGAAGGCCTGGAGGAACGTCGTCCATGGGGTCACAATGGGTTGGACACAACTTCGCAACTAACAACAACAGCAACAATGGGTATGGCCAGTCTAGAAAAAAGAAGGACTGTGTTTGTGAGGGGGGGGAAAACATTATAGCTGTATTCCACTATTTGAGGGGCTGCCACAAAGAAGGGGGGGTCAACTTATTTTCCAAAGCGCCAGAAAACAAGAGAAGAAACAATGGATGGAAACTAATCAAGGTTAGAAGCAACCTGGAATTCAGGAGAAATTTCCTGATAGTGAGAACAATTAATCAGTGGAATGAATTGCCTTCAGAGGTCGTGGGTGCTCCATCACTGGAGGTTTTAAAGAAGAGACTTGTCTGAAATGGTATAGGGTCTCCTGCCTGAGCAGGGGGTTGGACTAGATGACCTCCAAGGTCCCTTCCAACTTTATTATTATTATTATTAACCCGTGGAGCAGCTTGCCTTCAGAAGTTGTGGGGTGCTCCATCAGTGGAGGATTTTAAGAAGAGACTGGACAGCCCCTTGTCTGAAATGGCATAGGATGGGGACCCTTGCTTTAGGGCAGGGGTTCTCAACCTTGGCAACTTTAAGACTTGTGGACTTCAACTCCCAGAATTCCTCAGCCAGCTTTGCTGGGAGTTGAAGTCCACAAGTCTTAAAGTTGCCAAGGTTGAGAACCCCTGCTTTAGGGTCTGCTTTCATTTTTTTCCCCCCATGCCTCCCTATTTTAAAGAAAAGAAAACACAATGCTGGGATAGCAAAAGAAGGACGGCCTTTTGTTTTGTTTTTAAGAGGAAGAAAACCTCTCGGGCACAATTTTGGATGACGCTTTTCGCACTGAGGAGGCTTTCTTATCCCAGAGCTGGGAGAGCCTCCAGAGTGGAGCTGTTCTGCATAAAAACCTGTCCAAAAGCTCCGTAGGAACGGATCTCAAAAGAGTTTTGTCTTTTCTCAACGTCTTTGCTCCGCGATGTTTGGGCTCTTGGGAAAGACAGTAGGGTGTCTCCAAGCTGTGGGGCCGTGTTCTTTCAGGCCAGCTTTTGTTGTCCGTTCACACAAAGTGTCCCCTGTGTGGGAACCGCAAGCCCGTTGGTGCAGTCTTGCCTGGTGCCAGCCAGTACTGGGCGATGGCTGCAAACCCGAGCGTGAAACCAAGTTATGTCTCTACATTCAGGAGGAGAGAAGGCAGGAACGGCTCAGCTGGGGATGGGAGGCCACCACCGGAAGGCTGTTTTTCAACCTCGGCGACTTCAACTTGAAGACCTCCACCTCTTAAAGTTGGCAAGGTTGAAAAACACTGCTGTAGGTGCTGGTCTTTGTGTCTTGCCCGGTTTGCTGTCTGCAAGCAAGGCTGCTTGTACATAAAAGGAGAGATTTAAAACCCACTCCTTCCACGCTCTGTGGATGTTTCCTAGTTGGGTCGTGAAACGTCTGCAAGAAACACAGCCGAGGTCAGAGAGCACCAAGGACCCCACAGTCCTCCTCCTCCTCCTCCTCCTCCTCCTCCTCCTCCTCCTCCTCCTCCTCCTCCTCCTCCTCCTCCTTTCCACAAATCCCATTCCCTTCTAGTACTGATGATGTTACTTAGTTGGGTAATGAAACATCTCCAGCAAAACAACCGAACTCAGAGAGCACAAAGGACCCTACACTCCTCCTCCTCCTCCTCCTTTCAGTTCTTTCATTTCCCCTTCTTTCATTTTCATTTCATTCTTTCATTTCTTCTTCTTCTTCTTCTTCTTCTTCTTCTTCTTCTTCTTCTTCTTCTTCTTCTTCTTCTTCTTCTTCTTCTTCTTCTTCTTCTTCTTCTTCTTCTTCTTCTTCTTCTTCTTCTTCTTCTTCTTCTTCTTCTCCTTCTCCTTCTCCTTCTCCTTCTCCTTCTCCTTCTCCTTCTCCTTCTCCTTCTCCTTCTCCTTCTTCTTCTTCTTCTTCTTCTTCTTCTTCTCCTTCTCCTTCTCCTTCTCCTTCTCCTTCTCCTCCTCCTCCTCCTCCTTCTTCTTCTTCTTCTCCTTCTCCTTCTCCTCCTCCTTCTCCTTCTCCTCCTTTCAGCTGTTTCATTTCCTCTTCTTTCATTTTCTTCATTCTTTCATTTTTCTTCTTCTTCTCCTCCTCCTCCTCCTCCTCCTTCTTCTTCTCCTCCTCCTCTTTCTCCTTCTCCTTCTTCTCCTTCTCCTCCTCCTTCTCCTTCTCCTTCTCCTCCTCCTCCTCCTTTCAGTTGTTTCATTTCCTCTTCTTTCATTTTCATTTCATTCTTTCATTTTTCTCCTCCTCCTCCTCCTCCTCCTCCTCCTCCTCCTCCTCCTCCTCCTCCTCCTTCTTCTTCTTCTTCTTCTTCCACAGTCCTCCTCCTCCTCTTCCTCCTGTCTGAATGCCTTCATTGACAGCCCAGCCTGGGAATCGCCATTCCGGTGCCAAAGAACATAGTGAGACGGGTGTGAGGTTTTTTTTTTTTTTTTTGAGCTTGCCAAGGTGGACTTGGGTTGACGCCTCGTTTGTCAAAAGCCAGCTCTGTTATTGCAGTCAGACAAAACTTTTAACACCTTTCCCACAAAATTCTGGGTGTTTTCACAGTTTCTTCTCCCTGGCTCCCAAGTTCAGAAGCGTTTCTTCCTCTCGGGGTTCGAGGCAAGGTGACGCAGAGGCAGAATTTAATTTGTTTTTCCATCTCAGTCCAGCCGGAATTCTGCATCTCTCGGAGCACATGAAATAAGCGAGAGGCTTCTGCCCTTTTATGTGTCTTTAGATCAGGGGTCTTCAAACCTGGCCCTTTTATGACTTGTGGACTTCAACTCCCAGAATTCCTCAGACAGCAAGTTTGAAGACTCCTGCTTTAGATGTTGGCTCCATCACATTTTGATTCTAATATATTTTGATTCCTCCCTTTCTCCCTTTCTTCTTTCTTTCTTTCTTTCTTTCTTTTCTTTCTTTCTTTCTTTCTTTCTTTCTTTCTTTCTTTCTTTCTTTCTTTCCTTCCTTCCTTCATTCCTTCCTCTTTCTTTCTTTCTTTCTTTCTTTCTTTCTTTCTTTCTTTCTTTCTTTCTTCTTTCTTTCTTTCTTTCTTTCTTTCTTTCTTTCTTTCCTCTCTCTCTTTCTCTTTCTCTCCTTCCTTCCTTCCTTTCTTTCTCGATCTTTTCTTTTCTTTCTTGCTTTTCCTTGTTCTGGAATGCTGGAGCCCAGCTCCAGAGACCAATAATTTAGCCAGGCAGGATGAACTGGTCACAATTCATACTTTAAATGAGGTTGCTTTGAACTCAACCGACCTCGCGAAACCAGTTTACGGAAAGTCAGTGTAATGGGCAGACCTTGTGAGCTTTTCCATGTCCTGTATTTTTCTTTTCCTTGGCCCCGAATGAGCAAAAGGGTCAATGTACTGCAAGAACTTTGGATAGGCTTGGAGAAAAACACACATGCCTGTTTTTTTTTTAATCCTTCGGGATGGGCTACAGATGATTCTTCACACCCGGCTGATGTACAGAAGGGAGTTTGTGAGTTTAGGGTGTGGTGAACCATCAGGCTGTCAACTTCGGGGAGTTGGCAAAAGAGATGGGGAAGTACCTGCTGATAGAAGTGTGTTTTTCACAGGCAGCCAGAAGAGAAATGTAACATAATTGTGTGAAACGAGAATGAAAAAGAAAATGGCATTGCATAAAAGAGTTCTACATGGGGTAGTGAGGATGTGATACACAATGCCATTCCAGGTTTGGTGTTCTACAAACCTCTCCTCCTCCTCCTCCTCCTCCTCCTCCTCCTCCTCCTCCTCCTCCTCCTCCTCCTCCTCCTCCTCCTCCTCCTGCAAGCTGGGACAAAAACTGCATTCACTTTGTTTCGGGTGACAAAAAACAAAACCATTGGAAGTTCTGTTATGCAAGAATGGGCAACCTTCTCAGACCCCGGAAGCTACCAAATCTCC
The DNA here is from genome assembly GCA_034064705.1 of Bothrops alternatus. Classification (NCBI taxonomy): domain Eukaryota; kingdom Metazoa; phylum Chordata; class Lepidosauria; order Squamata; family Viperidae; genus Bothrops; species Bothrops alternatus. The sequence continues at coordinate 105,294 of JARGCV010000015.1, read as the reverse complement.
TCACCTAGTGTGCCTTCCACTATTATGAGATCTAGAAACCTAGCCCAGCAAATTTGCTCTGATGACACTCTTCCCCACCCCATTGCAAAGCAGCGAAGCTTTGGCTGCATCTCCTTCCCTGCCTTTTAATTTGGAGCAGAAACTTCTTCTTCTTCTTTTTTTTTGCAAGGGAGTTTTCCTTTTATCACAATTTTGTACATGAGGACCAAAACTTATTTCCCTCCCCCCTTTTCCAGTGTCAGTGACTCAGTCCTTCATTTGTTGGCCAAATGAATTTCCTGCAATAATTCCACTCGGCTGAATCCAACTCAATCTTTCTCGCTTTCTTGTTCTCCGACGATGGGCATGTTTTCTGCCTGTTTTTTTTTTAAAATTTATTTTAAGGAGGCAGAGAATTTTTAATGATTGTCTTTAGCTAGAACGAGGAGAGCAGGAAGGAAAAAAATAGCACAAATTTCCATTTTAAAAAAAAAAACTACGCCAGTTACTATCATAGGGTGATAGAGAATATAGAACAGAATATAGAATAACAGAGTTGGAAGAGATCTTGGAGGTCATCTAGTCCAACCCCTTGGTGATTTCTCTCTCTGTGTGTGTGTGTGTGTGTGTGTGTGCGTGCGTGTGTGCGTGTGCGTGCACGCCATTCTTCTGGAAGCCCTTGAAATGTTCAATTTCCCCTCTCCCCTCTTTGGAATGTTGTGCCTTTGGGATAATGCTCTTTTAATAGAACATCTCAATAGTAGTATTTATATCTTTCCTTCTTCTTTTCCTGCAAAAACAATGAAAAAAAGTATAGCTACTGTCGAAGGACACTTATAAAAACAGTGAAAGGTCCTAGAAATAAAGCATGGCCTTGTTGTTGTTTTTTTTTTAAGTAAAGGCAGATAGAAAATGGCGTTTATATTGTCTCAATAAAATTCAGCAGTGTAGAATGCACAACAAAACATAGCAAGCTTTTCCTACAGCACAGGTAGTCCTCGACTTACAACGGTTCATTTAGTGACTGTTCAAAGTTACAACATCACTGAAAAAAGTGACTTATGACCATTTTTCACACTTGCGATCTTTGCAGCAACCCGACGATCACGTGATCAAAATTTAGATGCTTGGCAGTTGATTCATACTTATGACTGTTCCTGTGCCCCAAGGTCATGTGATCCCCTTTTGACAAGCAAAGTCAATGGGGAAGCCAGATTCACTTAACAATTGTGTTACAATTGTGTTACTAACTTGTTCTGAAGTTTACCAGGAACTCTTCAAAAACATCTGACTGACAATATAATCCATAAGTGAGAGGCTTCCCTTTCTTTGCCCTTTTATTCATGTTTCTGTAACGTAGATTTATTTGCGCCGTGACAAAACCCAGGAATGTTGTTAATGAACATTCTCAGCTATTACTGTTAGATCTTACTCATGTAAACATCCAAATCTAATGTGTTTATTTTGCACTGCTTTGAGTACAGCTTGTGTATTTATCAGACTCACACATATCCTGGTTTACAATTGTAAGCCGTCTTGTAAGGCAACTGGACAAGACAACTGGATCTTAGGATCTTGTCGCTTGAGTTAACTCAACGCTCTTAACCTTTGACTTCTGTTTACAGTCCCTAACTTCCCACCATTGATAAATAATCAAGAGTATCCATTTAAGGAGCTGCTGGTTTACATTTGAGTATCACACAACAACCCCAGATAGTCTTTACGTATTTTTAGAACAATGGCAAAGAACTATTTTCGATCCAAGGACTACACTTGTTTATATAATCCCTTCTGAAAGCTACATGTCAATGAAATGCAGTTGTAGCATCAAGTCACCCCATCCTCTCTCTCAGTGGACACGCTTTTTGAATCTCAGACCACCTTTGAAATCATGGCCTTGTTTTTGAAGTGAGCGTGACCTGCCCTATGTTTGCTATGAAGCAAAAAACGCCAGGCCTTTGCTTTTTTGTTGACTTTAAATCGTTTTGCACCTGGCTGGTTACATTTATTCCATTCCATTTTAAACCAGGTTAGTGTTGAAATTTAGAAAACCGGCTTAGGGTTTTTTGTTTTTTTTTGCCTTCTGCTCATTTCCTCAGGAGAAACAGAGGAAGAAAACTTTAAGAAATGAGCCAGTGAACTTCCACTATTTGGTCGGCCTGCGAGAATCATTCTGATTTGGCTGGGTTCCCTCAACATCCCTAGCTAGTTGAACACGGTGTACGGACACATTTCTGGAAGTTTGTAAGAAGAGCCATTTGTCTGACATGCTCTAAGGTTTCCTGCTTAAGTAGGAACTAGAAGATCTCCAAGGTCTAGAAGATCTCCAAGTTGGACTAGAACAGCGGTTCTCAACCTTGGGGTCGCGACCCCATTTGGGGTCGCACGACCATTTCGCGGGGGTCGCCGGACACCGCCGGCCACCATTTTGTTTTTTTTAATTTTTATTTTTTTTATTTTTTTAAAATTTTTTTTAATTATTTTAATTTTTTTAATTTTTTTTGGCGCGCGTGCGCCGCGCACGCACAGATCCACCCATCGCGCCGGAAAAAAAAAATTAAAAAATTTTTTAAAAATTTTTTAAAAAAAATTAAAAAAAATGGCGGACCGCGACGGGCGGATCCGCGCATGCCCGTCGCGGCCGCCATTTTGTTTTTTTTAATTTTTTTTAATTTTTTTTTAAAAAAACAAAACAAAAAAAACAAAATGGCGGCCCGCGACGGGCGGATGCACGCATGCGCGGCGCACGCGACGGGCCAATCCACGCATGCGTGGATCCGCCCGTCGCGGCCATTTTGTTTTTTTTTTACTTTTTTTTTTTTAATTTTTTGGCGCGCACACGCGCGCACACTCCCAGGTCGGGGTCACGGCGCGCATGGGCAGGCCAAGTGGGGTCTCAACCTGAGAAAGGTTGGGAACCGCTGGACTAGAAGATCTCCAAGGTCCCTTCCAACTCTGTGTTATTCTGTGACAAAATGTTGACCGCCAACAGAAGTTACCAATCTGTTTTATTCTGTTATTCTTTATTCGGTCTGTTGTGTGAATCCAGCCATTATAACCTGGCTATTTCCCTTAAGCTACCATAGGTTTTGTTTTGATTGTATTTGAATGCAGGCATTCTGTCTTGATAAACCGAAGGGTAGGATTTAAGATGCTTTTTCAACCTTGGCAGCTTTAAGATGGGTGGACTTCAACTCCCAAAATTCCCCAGCCAGCATGATTTAACATGGATGTATTTAACTCCCAGAATTCTCTGGTCAGCATGACTGATTGTTTACCTGTGTTAAAGCATGCTGGCTGGAGAATTCTGGGAGTTGAAGTCCACCTGTCTTAAAGCATGCTGGCTGGAGAATTCTGGGAGTTGAAGTCCACCTGTCTTAAAGCATGCTGGCTGGAGAATTCTGGGAGTTGAAATCCACCTGTCTTAAAGCATGCTGGCTGGGGAATTCTGGGAGTTGAAGTCCACCTGTCTTAAAGCATGCTGGCTGGGGAATTCTGGGAGTTGAAGTCCACCTGTCTTAAAGCATGGTGGCTGGGGAATTCTGGGAGTTGAAGTCCACCTGTCTTAAAGCATGGTGGCTGGAGAATTCTGGGAGTTGAAATCCACCTGTGTTAAAGCATGCTGGCTGGAGAATTCTGGAGTTGAAGTCCACCTGTCTTAAAGCATGCTGGCTGGGGAATTCTGGGAGTTGAAGTCCACCTGTCTTAAAGCATGGTGGCTGGGGAATTCTGGGAGTTGAAGTCCACCTGTGTTAAAGCATGCTGGCTGGAGAATTCTGGGAGTTGACCTCCATCCATCTTAAAACTGCCAGGATTAAGAAACACTGATTTAGAGTGTGTTTTTTAAATCTGATTTTTGACTTTCTGGCCACAGCACATATCCCTTTATTCTACAGTGTCCCTTTCTTGTACCACGGAGTTCCAATAAAATTGGTTTTCCGCCAACTTTAATGGATGGGCGCCTCTTTGGGGGTGAAATGATTTGCCATTTATAAATCAGTGTTTTTCCCACCCAGTGTGTCAAATGGGGACATTGCTTTTCCTTTGATGCCTCTCTGGACAAAGGGATGATTGTGTGACAGGAAGGGCATTTCGAGCCAGGATTGTCCTCCCCCCCCTTTTTTTTTTTGCATCACAAATTGGACCCATGTTTTACATTGGTCTTCATCAAGGCCAGGGAAAGCGTTGGGTGCCAGAAGAACAAGTTCTGGTTTTCTCCTTTATGATTGTTGATATTTTTAATGCTTTTAATGTAGTAACGGAGAAAGAAAAACAACAGGCACAAAACACAAATATAAATTATAATGCAGATGCATGATATCTCTCTCTCTCTCTCTCTCTCTCTCTTAAATTGCTAACAAAGAATAAGGGAGAACTGGTATAGCTATTTCGAGTTTCTTAACTCTCTTCAGCCAGAACTTACCCTTATGAGATTCGAACCTGGGCTGTCTGCATGTTAGGCAGTTGTATTAACCTCTAGGCCACAGGCTCCCTCTCACACACTTTGTGTGTGTGTGTGTGTGTGTGTGTGTGTGTGTGTGTGTGTTTTCTGAGGTTTTCGCGGGTGTTTGTATGTAGGTCTTTGGTTCTTCGGGTTTTCTCCCACGTAGAATTTGAAGTGTCTTGGCGACGTTTTGACGAAGTCCCATTCGTAATCTTCATGCTGGTGCTTTCGGCTTCATGCTTCTAGGAGCACTGTTGTTGAATCTGACACTTCTCAGAAAAGAATGAATCTCATCTCCAGCACTGACAGCCTGTCAGATTCAACAACAGTGTTGGTGTTGGACCAGGGAAGAAGTTGGTTCCTCCACCAGCCTGAAGATGACGAATGGGAGTTTGTCGAAACGTTGCCAAGACACTTCAAATTTTACGCGGGAGAAAACCAGAGACCTACATACAAACACCCGCGAAAACCTCAGAAAACAAATATATATATATTTGCTGAGCAACCTGGAGAGAACATGTCGAAAATCCCTGAGCAATATTTCTCAGTAACTTTATGTTTGGGCTTCAATTCCCAGAATTCTCCAGCCTGCGTGAAAAACACTGCCATTGAGACCTGGTGGAATCCTCTTTTATTCCTTCAATGTTGGAAGATAGGCAACGATTTGCAACTGAGACTAGATGATAATTGTCTGTATTATAGTCTTGGACATCCCTCTGGTGGCCTAGCTGAGCTTTGCAGCCATGGAAGAGAATTTATAATTTATTTACAAGACAGTAGTGATCCGGTTCAAAGCAAAATCTTTTTTAAAAAGAGTTAAATTAAACCTTGGAGATTTAAATTTATCATGTGCCGGCTCCAGGTCATTGGCACGCTATTCCCCTGCTGATTTTTCTTTTATTTCCCCCCCCCTCTGCTTGTGACCTGTTTAAGCAACGTTAATCTTATATATAAGTAAATTTCTAGCAAAGTGGTTGGGCAACTTTGCGCAATAGTTGATTTGGGCAAGAGGAAACAGAATTGGGAAGTGGTTGAAAGAGCGAGTAGTTTGTGTTGCAAGTCAGGTTTACGGCAGAAAAATGCAAGGACACCTCTTTAGCTGAACAGCCTGGTTGAGTTTTGTGCCCGCGCAGAAGGAGGACCGGTGTATGTTGTCTCCAAAATAATCTTGACTGCACCTGGGCATTGAAATGCCCATTGAAAAAGATGAGGAGGGAGGGATCAAGCGAGGCGCTAGCCTTGAGTCATTGTGCAGCTTAAGAGACCAGGACTCGCCCGCCTCTCTCGGTTTCTTAGTATGTTGACTATTAGCATGCAAGTAGTCCTCAACCTACGATCACAATTGAGCCCTAAATGTCTGTTGCTAAGTGAGACCGTTGTTAAGTGAGTTTTGCCCCATTTTAGGGCCTTTCTGGCCACAGCTATTAAGTGAATCATGCAGTTGAGTTAGTAACACAGTTGTTAAGTGAATCTGGCTTCCCCATTGACTATATAATCCATCTATCTAATCTATTCTATCTATCTATCTATCCATCCATCCATCCATCCACCTATCTATCTATAATCTATCTGTCATCCATCTTCTATCATATCTGTCTATCTGCTCTATCTATCTATCTATCTATCTATCTATCTATCTATCTATCCATCCATCCATCCATCCATCCATCCATCCATCCATCCATAATCTATCTGTCCATCCATCTTCTATCATATCTGTCTATTTTCTCTCTCTCTCTCTCTCTCATCAATCTAATCTATCTATCTATCTATCTATCTATCTATCTATCTATCTATCTATCTATCTATCTATCTATCTATCTATCTATCTATCTATCTATCTATCTATCTATCTATCAAAAAGTATGTGAGGAGTATTGCTGGAGATTTGACCCCAATTCCTACTCCAAAGCCTTTGCTATAACTGCTAGGCTGTGCTGCCATGATCAGGATGACAGTGCTCCCTCAGGAAGCTCCTCTTAGCTGCAGTGGATGTTCTCCTTTGTGTTCACACGCCCACCCACCCCCGCCCCGTCTTCCCCTCCCTCCCTCTGAGTAAGCCTGTAAGGGAGTTGGACAAGAAATTCTAGCCTGCTGGCTGGTCTTATTGTCTGCTGTGTCTGTGTGTGTGTGTGTGTGTGTGTGTGTGTGTGTGTGTGTGTGTGTGTGTGTGTGTGTGTGTACGTGCGGGTGGGCGGACTGGTGCCTGCCAGATACAGTTAGTCGAAACTGGATAAGAATTCCCGAATGGGGCTGTTCTCCCCAGTGCTTATCCATTTATAGTTTGATGCTTGGCGCTCCCCGGAAGCACAGTTGCTTCCGATGGACTCCCTCATTCTGCAAGAGCAGTTGGTGGAAAAGCTGCTTTTACCCCGCACTCAAGCTCAGCGCAGTCCTTCTGCCAAGCTGAAGGTACCAGGATGTCTGTAGAACAAGGACCGATCTGGAGAGGGGTGGGTGGGTGGGGGGGAAGAGGGAGGGGAAGGGGCTTACAGAGGAGGGGAGCCCAGGAGGAGCATCATCTTCCCACCCAAGACGTTTCTGCAGGGCAAGGGAAGAAAATGTCCATGACAAAAAACGAAGGGTCCATGGTGCTCTCTGAGCTTGGTGGCTTTCTTGCAGATGTTTCATTAGCCAACTAGGTAACGTCATCAGTGCTAGAAGGGAGTGGGGTTTGTGGACAGGAGAAGGAGAGAACGACAACTGTGGGGTCCTTGGTGCTCTCTGAGCTTGGTGGTTTTCTTGCAGATGTTTCATTAGCTAACTAGGTAGACGAAAGTGAAGTTTGTGGAGAGGAGGAAGTACTGTGCGGTACTCTACTCTACTCTGTTCTGCTTATATTCTAGTCTACTCTGTTCTTCTCTTCTCTTCTCTTCTCTTCTCTTCTCTTCTCTTCTCTTCTCTTCTCTTCTCTTCTCTTCTCTTCTCTTCCACTCCACTCCACTCCACTCCACTCCACTCCACTCCACTCCACTCCACTCCACTCCACTCTGTTCTACTTCTGTTCTACTATTCTATTCTACTCTACTCTACTCTGTTCTACTTCTGTTCTGTTCTGTCTTATCTATTCCTATCCTATCCTGTAATTCTATTCTATTCTTCTTTGATGATGGGAATCGGACTGGCGATGTCCATGCTGACATTAAAAAAAAATAATCTGTTGATTTGCTGGGGAGGACGCTGTGTACCAGCCTTGGCTTCAGGAGGCAAAATGTATTCGAAAAAGCTGATTATATTGCAATGGTATGCAAACTCTGCTCTTCCGTTGAGCGGGCTTTCCCGTTAATATTTTTCTGGCTCTGCTGGAAATAATCTTGCTGCGTTTTGCTATTTTTTTTTCTTTCTTTTTTTGAGAAGAAACAAATTGGGCCATGCCGTGTCTCTCTAATCACAAAAAGATTGCATTTTGGAATGAGCACCAGTGACCTAGATTTGCACATGGTCCTAAGCTGCAGTGAGGCTTTTTTCAGTGTTGATTGGCTTTGTGTAAACCCAGCTGCGAAGATTTTGGAAGCTGGGGTTTAAGACTGAGTGTGTTGTGTGAACGAGGGCACCAACCCAAAGCTCAACTGCCTTTTGAGCAAACACAGAAAAGGACCTTGCAAGCAGAAACTCAGATCAAATGTAATTCTTTTTTATATTGCACCGAAGCAGTTCCAGAACAGGGGCAATTAACAAAATGAAAAACAGTTCTGGCAGATTTGTTCTTGGTTCTTCTCCATTGGGTTAGCAGACCCTTAACTAACTTTTCGAGAAGTTATGAAATCTCTGTAGAGCAGTGGCAGAATTACAGAAAAACAGAACTAGAAGGGATTTTGGAGAAAGAAAGTGTATTAGATATGTTCACTCCCTTGAGTTATTGGTAAAAATAATAAAGGCGGGTGCAAATGAATAAATGAACAGAATTTAATGAAGAGAAGGACCAGGGAGGACATGATAGCAGTGTTCCAATATCTCAGGGGCTGCCACAAAGAAGAGGGAGTCAAGCTATTCTCCAAAGCGCCTGAAGGCAGGACAAGAAGCAACGGATGGAAACTCATCAAGGAAAGAAGCAACCTGGAACTAAGGAGAAACTTCCTGACAGTCAGAACAATTACCCAGTGGAACAACCTGCCTCCAGAAGCGGTGAATGCTCCAACACTGGAAGTCTTTAAGAAGAGACTGCACAGCCATTTGTCCGAAATGGTATAAGGTTTCCTGCCTGAGTAGGGAGTTGGACTAGATGACCTCCAAAATCCCTTCCAACTTTATTGTTATTATTAATATCTTTTATTCATTAGACATGAACCTCAGTCAACCGAACAGTCAAATTGGCTGGCGCTGGGGGTTGACACGGGTTGCTACCAGCATCCTAGGTGTCAGCCAGGTACCTCCTTAAAATGTCAGATGTTCTGAGTAGCGCAGTTTTTTTGTGGCATTGCTGGCGTTTTTGCAGGAAACTGCAGTTTCTTGATGCATTTTGCCAAGTTTTGGGACATCGTTCCCAGGGCCCCGACGACAACGGGTATCCCTGTTACACGTTTCATCCGTAATCGCGCCGTTTCGATGGGCAGGTCGCGATATTTCGTCATTTTTTTCCCCCGTTCTTTTTCGTCGACTCTGGCATCTCCTGGTACAGCGATATCAATCAGCTGCACGCTTCGGTTCTCTACAACTGCGATATCTGGTGTGTTGTGTTCCAAATGGCGATCTGTCTGTATTATTATTATTATTATTATTATTATTATTATTATTATTATTATTATTATTATTATTATTATTATCATTATTACTACTACTACTACTACTACTACTATTACTACTACTACTACTACTACTACTCTGGTGCCACTGACCAGTAATTTCTCTCCAGTTCTAGTTTCCTCTCTATGACATTTAATCTGAAGGGCCTGCCTTTGTCTCTTCACGCGGCTGTTATCCAATGGAGAGGCAGGATTATGACTGGCCCCTCTATTCCAAGTCTCCATTCTCTATCCATGAACGGAGAACTTCTTGGCCAGTGGATTGCATCTCCTATAACGGGTCCCCGATCCGTGGACCGGTACTGGGCCACGGCATGCCCAGCAACCGGTCCGCACAAACAAGCAAAACCCCCTCCGTGGGATGCAGGCAGCACACAAAACCACCCACTCTCCAGTCCGTGGAAAAACCTCCCTCCACGGAACCGGTCCCTGGTGCCCCAAAGGTTGGGAGCCTCTGTCCTATAAGACCCCATCTAACCCAACAGCTCCCGACTTTACTTGGGATTAGCCAAGAGTGGAGGTGATGGTTGTGCAAACTTTGCTTCTTTTCTCATTCGTTCCTCTTTCTCCCGTCTGATCCATGGCTGCTTCTCTCCCCTTCTCAGGACCACGAGAAGCAGTATGTGGGCTTTGCCACTTTGCCCAACCAGGTCCATCGGAAATCGGTGAAGAAGGGCTTTGATTTCACCCTCATGGTGGCAGGTGAGCATCACCCAGATTCGGGACCTTCTGCTTGAAGTATGTGTGTGTGGTTCTGCCAGGTGGGTTGTCAGCTTCCTAGTGTAACAGTTCTGGGATGTTCTAAGCAATCAGTCTTAGTACGTCTTCCATTGGTCACCCAAGGTCTGCTTGTGAATAACTGGCCTATTAAACTTCATCCTTGCTAGAGGTGGACCAACTGGACATCCAGGGGTGGATGAATCAAAAGGATGAATGCTGTTTGATTTCCTTGCTTCCTTGCTTCCTTGCTTCCTTGCTTCCTTGCTTCCTTGCTTCCTTCCTTCCTTCTTTCCTTCCTTCCTTCCTTCCTTCCTTCCTCTTTCTCTGTCTCTTTCATCCCTCTCTCGCTCATTGTCCTTCCTTCCTTCTCTCCATGCTTCCTTCCTTCCATCCATCCATCCTTCCTCTTTCTCTGTCTCTTTCGTCCCTCCCTCCCTTGCTCATTGTCCTTCCTTCCTTCCTTCCTTCCTTCCTTCCTTCCTTCCTTCCTTCCTTCCTTCCTTCCTTCCTTCCTTCCTTCCTCCTTCCCCCCTCCCTCCCTTCCTCAGAGGCCAAGTTTAATTCAAGCATAAACAGATCTTCATCAGGATAAACTTTAAATCCCAGAAGAATATTTGCATGCTTCCAGACTAAACACACACACACACACACGCACTTGCACAAATGCAATTTTTATTTTTTACAAAATTAACCCTTGCTAAATCTATGGGCCATTTTTTGGACAGAAATGCATTGGGACCTGTTGAATACTGCTTTTAATGTTTCCCCCCTACGTAGGCAAATCAGTTATTATTATTATTTTTGCATCTGGGACTTGTTTGATTCCTCTTTTTTTCACTTCCTCTAGAACAGAAATTCAGAGATTGATAAATGCCCACATCTGCTGGCAATTTTGAGTGGCTGGCCTTGATTCCAAGGATGTCGATTGTATTTTACTTTTCTTGGGGAGGGGAGGGGGAAGAGTGCATGCACTTGCCTAGAACAGCGCCCTCCCCAACCTTTTGAGCATCAGGAACCCCTGAGCAGAGGGTTTTCCGTGGACCGGAGAGGGGCCGGTTTCATCTGCTGCCTGCATCCTGCAGATGGGGCTTTACTTGTTTGTGTGGACCAGTTGCTGGCATGCTGCGGCCCGGTGCTGGTCCATGGCCCGGGGGTTGGGGACCCCTGGCCCAGAATGCACCAAATCCTCCTTTACCCACATAATACAATTTTTCTGCAAGGACTGAGAATGGAGATTAAAAATTAGACTGAAATATTGTATCTCCCCAAGTAGAATGTTCTGAATAAGAAGATCGGGCACAGAGAGGATGGTGTTCGTTCTGCTGGGCCATTTCTGAAGACTCAAGACTCGTTCCAAGATTATTATTATTTTTTTTAATTGCTTGATTTTTCTTCTTTCAGGAGAATCTGGTCTAGGAAAATCAACCCTGGTGAACAGCCTCTTCCTGACAGATCTGTACAAAGACCGGAAGCTTCTCAACGCCGAGGGTATCCTTCTTAATTAGTCCTTGCGATCAACCCAATAGCACAATCCCCCCCCTAAGGTTTACAACTGGTGCATGTTAATTGTTTATTCTTGGTCGAAGCCTGGTGGGTGGATGTCTTTGTAACCTGTGAGGATCTGATTTTTACAAAATGAGCCGGTTCATAGACCAGCTGGGATCTTTCCTGGCCCACAAGCGTCCAGTACACTCCCACAGAGAGGGTCTCCTCAGGGTGCCGTCGGCCAGACAATGTCGGCTGGCGACCCCCAGGGGGAGAGCCTTCTCTGTGGGAGCTCCCACGCTTTGGAACGAGCTCCCCCCCGAACTCCGTACGATGACGGATTTGCGTACCTTCCGTCGAGAATTGAAAACATACCTTTTTCGACAGGCCAGCCTGGGATAGGAGCTCCGGTACCAACAAGGTTATAATTGTTTTAGGGGATTGAGCTTTTTAAGATATAATGTATTGGGTTTTAAATGGATTTGGGCCAAAATGTTTAATCTATTCTTAATCATTTTACTTTTTGTATATTGATGTTTTTAATTTTGGGCTGTACACCGCCCTGAGTCCTTTGGGAGAGGGGCGGTATAGAAATCGCAAAAATAAATAAAATAAAAAACAATCATATGGTGGAATAGCTGAAAGCCTGCTTGGGTGTAATGAGTGAGACTTGGGAAAGATCATGGTGCTAACCACGAATTGGTTAGTCGTGGTTAGCACTTGGAGACGATCATGGGACTTGGAGAAGCTCATGGTGCTAACTCCCATTGTTGTTTTCCCTTCCTTCTTATCTATTAAGAAAGAATAAATCAGACAGTAGAGATTGTGAAACATACTGTGGACATCGAAGAGAAAGGGGTCAAGCTGAAGCTGACAATAGTTGACACACCAGGCTTTGGAGATGCTGTCAACAACTCAGAGTGGTGAGTCCCTCTTTTGACTGAGGTTGCTAAAAACCCACTTCATTTCAACTCTTCCGTTCTCTGCTCCTGAACTTCGCTGCGTGACCGAGAAAGACACATGTGCATCTACATTAACCAAGATTAAAACTAACCAAAGCTAACACCCTCCAGGAGTGCAACCACCAGATCTTCCATTATGTTGGTCCAAGGTCTCCTGTCCATGCAGTCAAAAATGTCCTACCGATAGTCCCCGACTTACGACAGTTCGATTTAGCCACCATTCAAAACTTACAAAAACAAGTGACTTATGAACGTTTTTTTTCACGCAACCATGGCCGCGTCCCCGTGGTCATGTGATCAAAACTCGGACGCTCGGCAACTGGCATGTACTTAGGATGGTTGCAGTGTGTCACGCGATCCCCTTTGGCGGCCTTCTGACGAGCAAAGTCCATGGGGAAGCTGGATTCACTTAACAACCGTGTGCAGTGATTCACTTCACAACTGTGGCGCGAAAGGTCATAAAAAGGGGCAAAACTCACTTAACTCTCTCGCTTAGCAGCGGAAACTTTGATAATAATAATAATAATAATAATAGTAGTAGTAGTAGTAGTAGTAAAGCTGGAAGGGACCTTGGAGGTCATCTAGTCCAACCCCCTGCTCAGGCAGGAAACCCTATACCAGGGATAGGCAACCTTGGCTCTTTGATGACTCCTGGACTTCAACTCCCAGAATTCCTGAGCCAGCCATGCTGAGGGGAAAGGGAGAGGTTTCCAAGCTGAGCCATGCTGGCTCAGGAATTCTGGGAGTTGAGGTCCATGAGTCATGAGGGGGCCAAAGTTTCCCCCATGCTGGCTCAGGAATTCTGGGAGTTGAAGTCCACGAGTCATGAGGGGGCCATAGTTTCCCCCATGCTGGCTCAGGAATTCTGGGAGTTAAAGTCCACGAGTCATAAAAGAGCCAAGCTTGCCTACCCCTGACCTAGGGTTTAATTTGTAGCTTTTTTCAAGATTCAAGAATTTTGCATGTCTGAAAGCACAATTCTCCCTCTGCCTCCTTTACAGCCTGAGAAACTGGTGGACTTCAACTCCCAGAATTCCTGAGCCAGCCATGCTGAGGGGAAAGGGAGAGGTTTCCAAGCTGAGCCAGGCTGGCTCAGGAATTCTGGGAGTTGAAGTCCACGAGTCATGAGGGGGCCATAGTTCCCCCATGCTGGCTCAGGAATTCTGGGAGTTGAAGTTCACGTGTCATGAGGGGATCATAGTTCCCCCATGCTGGCTCAGGAATTCTGGGAGTTGAAGTCCACGAGTCATGAGGGGGCCATAGTTCCCCCATGCTGGCTCAGGAATTCTGGGAGTTGAAGTCCACGAGTCATGAGGGGATCATAGTTCCCCCATGCTGGCTCAGGAATTCTGGGAGTTGAAGTTCACGTGTCATGAGGGGGCCATAGTTCCCTCATGCTGGCTGAGGAATTCTGGGAGTTGAAGTTCACGTGTCATGAGGGGGCCATAGTTCCCTCATGCTGGCTCAGGAATTCTGGGAGTTGAAGTCCACGAGTCATAAAAGAGCCAAGGTTACCCCTGCACTATACCATTTCAGACAAATGGCTGTCCAGTCTCTTCTTAAAAACTTCCAGTGTCGGCGCATTCACCACTTCTGGAGGCAAGGAGTTCCTCTGGTTAATTGCTCTCGCTATCAGGAAGTTTCTCCTTAGTTCCAGGTTGCTTGCAGGCTCCGTTGTGGTAATAATCAAGGACTACCTGTATTTATTTAATTATTTTTCACCACCATTGATGCCGGGAACTGATTGTTTTCGTTTTCCTTGTTTCTGCTGTCCAGTTGGAAGCCGATCACCGACTATGTCGACCAGCAGTTTGAACAATACTTCCGGGATGAGAGCGGCCTCAACCGGAAGAATATCCAAGACAATCGCGTTCACTGTTGCCTCTATTTTATCTCGCCGTTTGGACACGGGTAAGGCCACGATGGAACAATGACGGCGAGTGTTGGGTGCCGCTTCTACAAATTGTTATGCTGTAGAACAGGGTTCCCCAATCTTGGCAACTGTTAAGACTTGTGGACTTCAACTCCCAGAATGCCTCAGCCAGCACTGGAGACCCCTGCTGTAGGAGACGACCAGGCGGAGTTTGAGGGTGAGGTCAAATGCCCCTGGAGCCTCTACACCACACCTAAGTCCACCTCCCTTGACGCCCGTTGACTCTTAACCGGGCACCAGTTTGCCTTATGTAGGTAGCATGGCAATAAAGGAGGATATTTGTAGCTCAGAGTTGAAATGAGGGCTCCTGGGTGCTCTCTGAGCTTGGTGGTTTTCTTGCAGACGTTTCATGACCCAGCTAGGTAACATCATCAGTGCTAGAAGGGAGTGGGGCTTGCAGACTGGAGGAGGAGGAGGAGGAAGAGAAGGAGAAGGGTTGTGGGGTCCTGGGTGATCTCTGAGCTTGCTTGTTTTCTTGCAGATGTTTCATGACCCAACTAGGTAACATCATCAGTGCTAGAAGGGAAGGGAATTTATGGAGAGGAGAGGAGGGAGGGAGGGAAGAAGGAAGGAAGGGAAGGAAGGAAGGAAGGAAGGAAGGAAGGAAGGAAGGAAGGAAGGAAGGATGGACTGATTGACTATGGGGTCCTGGTTGATCTCTGAGCTTGCTTGTTTTCTTGCAGATGTTTCATGACCCAACTAGGTAACATCATCAGTGCTAGAAGGGAATGGAATTTATGGAGAGGAGAGGAGGGAGGGAGGGAGGGAGGGAGGGAAGAAGGAAGGAAGGGAAGGAAGAAGGGAAGGAAGAAAGGAAGGAAGGAAGGAAGGAAGGAAGGAAGGAAGGAAGGAAGGAAGGAAGGATGGACTGATTGACTATGGGGTCCTGGTTGATCTCTGAGCTTGCTTGTTTTCTTGCAGATGTTTCATGACCCAACTAGGTAACATCATCCATGCTAGAAAGGAATGGGATTTGTAGTACATTTTTTAACTGTGTCCTGGTTCCTGACCTCTTGAACATGACATTAGCTTTCTCATTGTTGCATCCAAGTTGCTGTCCTGTCTGGTTCTGGAATTCAGCTGGGAGGGAATTTATCTAGTGCCACATCTAGCTTTTTCTCTAAGAAGCCAACCTCATGAGCTGAGATTCTGAGTCTTCTTGCCCCCCTTTGTGTCGCAGACTAAGGCCGGTGGATGTGGAATTCATGAAGGCGCTCCATGAAAAAGTGAACATCGTCCCCCTCATTGCGAAAGCCGATTGCCTTGTTCCCTCCGAGATCAAGAAGCTAAAAGAACGGGTGGGCAGAAAATTGCTCCTTTCCAAAGGATATTTTATTTTATTCTCTACCTTTATAATTTGCATAAAGAGCTGACGGTGGCAAATGTCCTGGTACTCCTGTGAGGTGGGTCTGGGCTGAGACAGAGGAACTGGCTGAAAGTCATCCAGTTGGCTTTCGTGGCTAAGGTGGGACTAGAACTCAGCGTCTCCTAGGGATTGGCCCAAAGTCACCCAGTTGGCTTTCACGGTTAAGTCAACCTTGAGCTGGTCAGGATCGAACTGCTGGCCGTGGGCAGAGTCAGCCTGCAGTACTGCATTCTAACCACTGCGCCACCATGTCTCTTAGGCAAAGAATACATTGCCATGCAGGAGAGTATAATATGATTTGAATGGTGATGTTTTTGTCAGATCCGGGAAGAGATTGATAAGTTTGGAATTAAAGTTTACCAGTTTCCCGAATGCGACTCTGATGAAGATGAAGACTTCAAGCAACAAGACAGAGAACTGAAGGTGAGCAAAATTAAGTCATTCTGAGACTCCACTACAGATTATATTAAGGTAGCCCTTAATACAGCCTATTGGAAATAGAATAGAGTAGAATAGAATAGAATAGAATAGAATAGAATAGAATAGAATAGAATAGAATAGAATAGAATAGAATAGAATAGAATAGAATAGAGGAATGAAGAATAGAATAGAATAGAATAGAATAGAATAGAATAGAATAGAATAGAATAGAGGAATGAAGAATAGAATAGAATAGAATAGAATAGAATAGAATAGAATAGAATAGAATAGAACAGATATGGAATGGAATAGAATAGAATAGAATAGAATAGAATAGAATAGAATAGAATAGAATAGAATAGAATAGAATAGAATAGAATAGAGGAATGAAGAATAGAATAGAATAGAATAGAATAGAATAGAATAGAATAGAATAGAATAGAATAGAATAGAATAGAATAGAACAGATATGGAATGGAATAGAATAGAATAGAATAGAATAGAATAGGAAATACAATAAGAAATACAATAAAATAAGAAATAGAATAGAATTATGGAATAGGGAATAGAATAGAATAGAATTACAGAATAGAATAGAATAGAATAGAACAGAACAGAACAGAACAGAACAGAACAGAATAGAACAATAGCAAAATAGAATGGGTGTCCAGGGGAAGCAATCTCTCCTGATTGTGGTTCTCCTAACTTCTCATCACATTTTGTGTTTGCACCAGGAGAGCGCACCCTTTGCAGTCATTGGTAGCAACACAGTGGTCGAAGCCAAGGGGCAGAGGGTCCGAGGAAGACTCTACCCCTGGGGCATTGTGGAAGGTAAGCTGTCTTGTTGACTTGAACACTGACCCTCGGAACACAAGGATCTGTTGAACTATTTTTTTTGGAGATCTAAGTGAAACTTCCAGGTTTGGGAGCAACGAAGCTCTGGAGGCCAAAACAGTCTGAAAGATTTAGTTATGAGCTTCTGTGATGGTCGATTTAGGGTTAGGTAATGCTGTGTTTCCCCCAAAATAAGAGCGGGTCTTATATTCATTTATTAGAGCTTATTTTCCGATTAAGTCTTATTTTGGGGGGATATATGGTACTAAAGGCGTCTGTCTGGCTGACCATCTTAACTGGGGCTTATTTTTGGGCTGGGACTTATATTACCAGCATCCTGGAAAGGAAACCATGCTAGGCCTTCTTTTCCGGTTGGGTCGTATTTTCGGGGAAATACGGCAGATGAGAAGATCTTTCTGCCCTCGGTTTGGTGACTCTGGTGTCTTTCTGCTACAGACTGATTAGTAGACTCTTTTTAATTTATTGATGGGTTGAGTTGTTCACGCCCCCTCCCCCCAACTCCAGAAAGATGTCTTTCTGCTTCCCTAGTGGAGAACCAAGCACACTGTGACTTTGTGAAGCTACGCAACATGCTGATCCGAACCCATATGCATGACCTGAAAGATGTAACTTGTGATGTTCATTATGAGAACTATCGGGCACAGTGCATCCAACAGATGACCAGGTGAGTTTCCTGATTGGTCAGATATGGACAGGTATGTCTGAGTCCGCCCTTGGCATCAACTCATGAAGGTTGGAAGGTGCACCAAGACTTAGAACAGGGGTCTTCAAACTTGGCCCTTTGATGACTGGTGGACTTCAACCCCCAGAATTCCTCAACCAACATGGGGGAACTATGGCCCCTTCATAACTCGTGGACTTCAACCCCCAGAATTCCTCAACCAACATGGGGGAACTATGGCCCCTTCATGACTGGTGGACTTCAACCCCCAGAATTCCTCAACCATCATGGGGGAACTATGGCCTCTTCATGACTGGTGGACTTCAACCCCCAGAATTCCTCAACCAACATGGGGGAACTATGGCCCCTTCATGACTGGTGGACTTCAACTCCCAGAATTCCTCAACCAACATGGGGGAACTATGGCCCCTTCATGACTGGTGGACTTCAACTCCCAGAATTCCTCAGCCAGCATGCCTGGCTGAGGAATTCTGGGAGTTGAAGTCCACCAGTCATGAAAGGGCCAAGTTTGAAGACCCCTGACTTAGAATATAGAAAAATGGGGTTGGAAGGGACTTTGGCGGCCTCCAACCTCCTTCGTAGTCATAGCTGAGGCTTCAAAATGGTTTACTTTTTGACGTCGTTGCTTCAGTGACAGCAGGGAAAAACTGAGGCTGATTTAAAGAAGTTAAATTTAAATCCTCCTTTTCAGCAAACTGACTCAGGACAACCGAATAGAAAGTCCAATTCCCATCTTGCCACTTCCAACCCCAGACGCCGAGACGGAGAAGCTGATCAAGATGAAGGACGAAGAGGTGAGCTGCTGGAGATGCTGTTTTAAATACGGGTAGTCCTTGAGTTATGACCGTGATGGAGTCTAACCATTACGGTTGTAAGTCATGACTATTGCCTCAATAACAGAGAAGATTTTAGCTCAGGGTTGAACTGTAGAATTCTTGGTGCTTCTTTGAGCTTGGTGGTTTGCTTGCAGATGTTTCCCAACTAAGTAACTATCAGCCATCAACAATATTGATTAGCATCAACAGAGACGTAGAAATTAACCACAGGTAAATAGTTTACCATTTTACAATGCCGTGGTAAGGCCACCCTTGGAATTCAGCATCCAGTTTTGGTCACCACGATGTAAAAAAGATCTTGAGACTCTAGAAAGAGTACAGAGAAGAGCAACAAAGATGATCAGGGGACTGGAGGCTAAAACATATAAAGAACGGTTGCTGGAGTTGGGTCTGTCTAGTTTAATGAAGAGAAGGATGAAGGGGGACATGACAGCAGTTTTCCAAAATCTCAGGGGCTGCCCCAAAGAAGAGGGAGTCAAGCTATTCTCCAAAGCACCCGAAGGCAGGACAAGAAGCAATGGATGGAAACTCATCCAGGAGAGAAGCAACCTGGAATTAAGGAGAAAATTCCTGACAGTTAGAATAATTAATCAGTGGAACGACTTGCCTCCAGATGTTATGGGTTCTCTATCATTGGAGGCTTTTAAGAAGAGACTGGACAGCCATTTGTCTGAAATGGTATAGGGTTTCCTGCCTGAGCAGGGGGTTGGACTAGATGACCTCCAAGGTCCTTTCCAACTACTATTACTCTTATTCCAAAGAGATAATAAAGCTAAGAAATCCCAAAGAACATATTTTCTCCAGCAAACAACATCCAGATAAGCAGGGATTAACACCCGACAAACAATCAAACAGAAAACAATGCCTTAATCAAGGAATCACCAAGGAGAACACAACACCCCTACATCATCAGTGGCGGGGCAAGCAACTGTATGCAACTGTATATAAACAGGGAGCAATTCCACACTCCGTAGCACTGATAATATTACCTAGTCAGGTAACGAAACGTTGGCAAGCAAACCACCATAGTCAGAGAAAGCCCAACAACTGATTTTTCTCCATTTTGATTTGGATTTACAATTGATTCGGAAAAAGCTATTTCTCCCTTCTGAACGGAAGTGACTAATTTAATCTTAAAAAGGATCCGATTGGAGGATGCTATTCAGTTTTACGATTCGGTGCCGGAAAAACCAAGCATCCATCCTCCAGCAGTCTGGGAATCAAATTCCCCGAAGGAAGTTTTTCGCCCCTTGCCTTAAGGAGAGCCCTTCACAGTCTTCCTTCCTTCCTTCCTTCCTTTATTTATTTATTTATTTATTTATCTATCTATCTATCTATTTATTTATTTATTTATTTATTTATTTATTTTTCCACAAAAAAGACAACGGTGACAACCCCCCCCTTCTTCCCCCCCTTCCTTATCTCTCCGCAGCTGCGAAGAATGCAAGAGATGCTGCAGAAAATGCAACAGCAAATTCAAGAGCATTAAGACGAAAACCAGGATGAAGGGAGCGGACGGGGGGGGTGGGTGGGGGGTGTTTTGCACCACCCTGGGGTCCATCTGCCTGGGAAGCTGCTTTGGGAAACCTTTTTCCTACGAAGAGACTTGCGAGCGAGAGACGCCATCCCACCTCCTCCCTCCGAAGCTGTTTGAAGGGCCTTGCCACGTGTCCTCAAGATGGCGGAGAGTCTCTGTCCTTTCAGAACAGGCGTACTCAACTCTTATCCCGAGAGCAATTCTAGTATTTAAATGAAAAATTCTGGGGTCGTATTGAGATGTGAGGACTCTTTGAACAATGCACGTTAAATGTTTACTACTAACCACGGTGCTGTGACTTCCCTCCTCTCCTCCTTCCTCGCCTTCTCTTCTTTCATCCCTCCCTCCCTTTCTTAACACTTGCCTTTTTGTGTGCTGGGGAGGGAGGGGAGGGTGGAAATGACATCCTTATGAATATCGGAACAAAATGCTTGTGAGACTTCCCAGGCAGATTTGATTTTGCTTGGGAATGGTTGGTTCTTTCCCTGCCTGTTTTGAGATAAGGAGCAGAAAGGTGGCTGTGTTTTTTTTTTGGGGGGGGGGGAAAGGCTTTGGATGGAGATCTCCATTCCTGGCTGATTCTCCATCCTGTTCCACTCTGAAAAAAGGCAAGGCCTTTCTGGGCAGGGTGGAAGGAGGTGTGGAACTACAACTACAAAGTTGTGTGAGTCTTTTCTTTAAATGGCCTCTTCTCTCCCTAGTTGGCTGGTTTTTCCAACTGATCCAAGTTTTGCATTTGAGAGTCTGCCTTGTCCTTGCACACAACTCTATGTTTCCCATTTTGTCAGACATAGATTAAAAAAAAAACAACAGGATCCACCGATAAAGTTCTATATTGATTCTTAAGTTGCTCGGTAGATTCTTTTCCCCCAAGAAATATCTTTGCAGGGTGTCCCAATTCCCACTGGGCAGGAACAAAACTTGAACCAAGAGTTTGTTTTGGACTCCTTTGAAGCTCAGTGGCTTTTTTTTTGTTTCGATGCAAAAATACTCCCTGTATGAGAAACTCGGTTTGTTGGTGCATCATGGGTTTTGTAGTTTCCCCCCCCACCAAAATAATTTTATGAAGATGTATAAATTAAATAAAATGAGGAATACAAAGAGAAAAACACAAAAAGAAAGCAAGTCAGCCAAAGAAAGGGGGGGGGAAACAGAAAATGGAAGGATTAACTTCCCCATCAGCCCAGCCTGTACAAAAAATTAAATTAATGCATAGCTTGTCAGAATCTCAAATACAATCTGATCTCTCTCCTCCCCCCCCCATGCATCTTTTAAGAAAAAAAGAAAGAAACCCAATGTACAAAAAAAAGGGAGGGAAAAACAGAAAAAGAATAACTGCCCTATTACCCTAAGCAAGTAAAGAATAATAATAATTCTTAGCTGGTCGGCATCTCTAAATATAACCCAATAATGTCTCTCGTCCCCCTTTCCATAGTTCATCTCTTAAGGAAAAAAAACCCAACAAAATCCATAAGCTTCATCTGATGCTCCTTGTCGGCAAAAATCCAACAAGGGAAACTAGCTCAACTTCATTCCTTCTACGGCTGTGAAATCTGGAAAGTGAAGCAGCTGCTTTGAAAGGTCACAAACAGGCTGAGTTAATGTCCCTACATCTCTGTATATCCCATTTTGCTTTAAAATCCAAAATGCTAAGTACTTTCCCTTCTTCCTTATATTCTCCTCCTTTTTTTTTTCTTGCCAACTTGGTGCTGCAAAGCCTTTTCTTGGCTTTCTGTGTTTCTCGTGCGTGTGTGTGTGTGTGTGTGTGTGTGTGTGTGTGTTTTAAGCAAGAGGATAACACATTGGCCTGTTGAAGTGAGATAAGGATCCCCTCTCCCTTCCAGAAATGCATACAACCAGCTGGATGCTTTTTTTTTTTTTTAATAATAGTTTTGTGCCCTGTTGACAAAAGATACACTTATTTTTCCTGCACCAACAAACTACTCTAAAATAAGACATTAAGACATACTCACACCCACATCTTCACCAAACCATGTTACATTCAGCATTTCACGATGTGTTGTTTCCCCCCCCCCAAGTGGAGGATCTTATTTGGAGACTGAAAAAAACCCCAAAAAATTAAATAAATTTGATTTCATTCCCTTGTTGGCTAGCACAAAATGCCATCAATAACATGACTTTCCCATTACATGTTCATTGTTTTCCTCTCCTGTCCCTTTTAGAAGTTAATATTTGCAACTGGGTTTTTTTTGGGGGGTGGGGGGTTCTGAGCTGCTTCAAAATTCACATTTTTCTTCGTTGTGAACGAAAGCAGCGTGGTTCTTTCCCTCTCTCCAATGGGCAGCTGTGTCTTGGGTTAAAATCCGCTCCGCTGCAAATTCTTATTTGGAGACTGAAAAAAACAACAACAGCCCAAATTTGATTTCATTCCCAAATTAATTTGATTGGAAGAATTCTGGGAGTTGAAGTCTACCCCTGTCCAAGCCACCAAGGTTGAAGAAACACGGGTTGAAACCCAAATTGTTCAAAAACAGCATTAGTGTGCGTGTGTGTCTGTCTGTATGTGCGTCTTTCAGTGTGTGTGTGTGTGTGTTTGTGAGTCCCTAGCTACATCGCACTTTCAAGGGGAGTGTATGAAGCCTGTTCTTATGCGCTGACTTGCACCCAGGACCGGTGATCAGCCCTCCGTGCTCCAACATCCGTGCTGTTTTTTGTTTTTGTTTTTTTTTTCTGGCCCCACTTTGCATGCCTTTATTTATTTATTTTCCTAGAAAGAAAGTAGCTTTGTGGGGAAAGATTCTTCGTGCCGTGGATTTTTATTTTTTTTCCCTTTTTTCGGGCTGCTCCCCCCTTCCCTTCCCCCCCCTCACCCATCCACCCCTTTTTTTCCAAATGCTGATTCTGCCTTTTGTCTCTCCGGCTCCGGCCTTGCGTTCGGGCTTTCCTTGGTGCATCGTTCCGTTTTTGTAAATATTTGGTGGGGATATTTCGTTGTTGTGATCCGAAGACCTTTTCAATATATCCGTTTTATTAAAAAGGACGATGATCATTGGATATGAATAGAATGTTTGCTACTCCCCGGATTGATCGAAAACAAGTAAACGAAAAAAAAGCAGAAACGTGTTTCTGTTGTTGATCCGCATCCAAAAACCCGGCTTTTGAGGAAGATCTCTTACGGTATAAGTTAGTGTGATTTTTTAAAAAAATTAAAAAAAATAATGTCGCCTTCCAAAGCAGAAGGAGAAAAGAGGAGTGGGGATCCTGGGTCTATTCCTGTTGGTGGCCCATTCTTTTGGAGGATAGGATTGTCATTCGTTTGAAAAGTTTCAGGCTGAGGAACTTGGGGTTCACAGGTAGACCCCAAATTAGACCGGTTGCTTAGCAAACATTCAAAGTTCTGAGTGTGGGGGGGGGGACTTTATTTATTTATTTATTACTTAAACTTATATGCCGCCCTTCTCCTAGGACCCAGGGCGGCTTACAAAACAATACAATAAAATTATACAATAATTACAATGACTTACAACCTGGATTTGCAGTTACTCCCTCCCTTCGGTCACCTGACCCCATTTTGCAACACTTTTTTGCCTTCACTTCTGCTTTTCTGCCAGACCACGTCCATCATGGACCATTGGCTTTGCTTAATGACCATGGTGTTCACTTTACGATAGTTAAGGTTGCTTTATGACCCCTTGGAAAAAAGATCGCGAAGTTGACTTATCTGACAGGCAGGCTCCATTAGGGACATAACTTGAGAACCGCCGAGATTCCATTTGGTTCTGAGACTTTCAAATCTCACCGAGAGGCCAGTTATCCTTTTCGTGGCGTGTTTTGATCACAAGACGTGGCCTTTTTTTTTTTTTTTGCTCTTCCTCCAGGGCGCAGAGTTTTAATCTGGGCTGTTGGTTTCCTGGACGTCTAACCAGGAAAGGTTTGGCTGTTGTTGGCCAGAACGTTTTTCCCCATCTGGTGGCCACACGTGATGAATTTGTCCCTTTTGTGGCTTGAAGTTGTTCGTTGAACGAGATGCCGTTTCACAGCGGCGGGAGTGTCTCTATAATTTATTTCACAGAACAGAATAAAAGTGTTAGAAGGGACCTTGGAGGTCATCTAGTCCAGGGCTTTTCAACCTTTTCACCCATTGTACCACTTTTAGGATATGGCAACATCCGAGTGCCACTAGTCGCCTAGCAAGGTGTCAAAAACTTGACCCCAAAACAAGGAAAAAAGTGATAAAGTACAGGTAGTCCTTGACTTACAACAGTTCGCTTAGTGACTGTTCGAAGTTACAATGGCACTGAGAAAAGTGCCCCCCAAGCCACAGCTGAGCAAGACCCCTGCCTGCCCGCCCGGCTGCGCTCTTCCTTCTGTCCGAGGTTTTCATTGTTGTGAGCATTTCTGTTGAGGATTGGCAGCGGGGGTGGAGTGGGGGGGGTGTTTGGTTTTTATTCCCCCCCCCTGTCTGCTGGGTGGTTGCAGCAGGTTTTGGTCACTTCACGTGACCCTGGGAGACTGTGACCGTCATAAATATGAATCAGTTGCCAAGCTTCTGAATGTAAATCACAAGACCCCGGAGAGGCTGCAACATTCCAGCTGATCAGCGCTTCTTCTGGGCTCAGCAGAAGCGCCAGGATCAGTGCTGCTTTCCAGCTGATTGGTGCTTCTTCAGGGCTCAGCAGAAGCACCAGGATCAGCGCCGAGCTCTGGCTGGAGCCTAGCGCTGATCCTGGCGCTTCCGCTGAGCCCTGACAGCCGTGCAGCTCCAGCCGTCTCTCGCTCAGGCTTGTGCGGTGCTGCCACCGGTTCAGCTCATTCCCCTCCCCTGCTACTACTTTTCTAGGATGGTCGCGTACCACCTGCCAGGTGCCAATGTACCACAGGTGGTACCCGTACCCCTGGTTGAAAAGCCCTGTTCTAGGGGCTGAGAAGGAGGAACTGCCTCCATATCTCCCCATTTATGGTCACGGGTGGTCCAGAAGGTTAGGTCTCCCCATTCGTAGTCCAGAATCTTCAGCCTATCCTGGCTTTGGGGTTGAGAGTGAAAGACTGGCTCCAACGATCAGAGGGAATAACTATGGAGATTCTCAGACCCAAAGGTGCTTTTTTTTTCCCAGGAGGCAACTGGGCTTTCTTATTTTTATTTGAAGACATTTCACCTCATCCCAGAAGCTTCTTCAGCTCTGACTGGTGGATGGGGAATGGAAGGATTTATACTCTTGCAGACCGCTGGTCATTTGCCTTCTTTTAGAAAGTCGCTGAGGCCACTTGGAGGAAGGAATATAAACCCTTCCCTACCATCCAGTCAGAGCTGAAGAAGAAAAACAAAGAAGTCTAGTTGTCTCTTGAAAAAGTGCCTTTGGGCTTAGAGGGGATCAATCTCTGGATCTCATGGTAGACTTGAACCTTACTCCTCATCCAAGACTTTCACCGCTACACCACACTGCCTGTTTGTTGTAACTCATTTTGACACAATTACTAACCTAAATGCTCTTATCAGGTTGGCTGATGATTGCTCAAAACCAGACATTGAATTTTTCACCCTTCTGCCCAGTTTACCCGTTGCTCTGATACTTTCTATCCATCCATCTTTGTGGGGGGGCTTTGATTATCTGCAAGATAAACTCATTAACATCTGGTTACCATTTGAAGTATCATTTTAGACCTTTGGAGCTGCCTTGATTCATTACTAGAATTTGTCCATCATACTGAACCACCATTTAAAGATAGCTGGACCAGTCACCAAATTGGGTTGCAATCACCCACCGTAAAACATGGCTTGCAAACTACAATAGCTGGATATAGCTAGTGCTAGACTGCATTAACAGAGGGATAGAATCACGTGAAGTGTTAATACCGCTTTACAAGGCCTTGGTAAGACCACACTTGAAATATGGCATCCAGTTTTGGTCACCACGATGTCAAAAAGATGTTGAGACTCTGGAAAGAGTACAGAGAAGAGCAACAAAGATGATCAGGGGACTGGAGGCTAAAACATAAAAGGAACGGTTGCTGGAATTGGGGATGTCTAGTTTAATGAAGAGAAGGACGAGGGGGGACATGACAGCAGTCTTCAAATATCTCAGGGGCTGCCCCAAAGAAGAGGGAGTCAAGCTGTTCTCCAAAGCGCCTGAAGGCAGGACAAGAAGCAACGGATGGAAACTCATCAAGGAGAGAAGCAACCTGGAACTAAGGAGAAATTTCCTGACAGTGAGAACAATTAACCAGTGGAACAACCTGCCTCCAGAAGCGGTGAATGCTCCAACACTGGAAGTTTCTAAGAAGAGACTGGACAGCCATTTGTCTGAAATGGTATAGGGTTTCCTGCCTGAGCAGGGGGTTGGACTAGATGACCTCCAAGGTCCCTTCCAACTTTATTATTATTATTATTATTATTATTATTATTATTATTATTATTATTATTATTATTATTATTATTATCATCATCATCATCATCATCGCTGGGCGTGATAATAAGCCGTGTTGGAGACAGAATGCAAGCAAAGACATTATGGAAATCGTAGGGGTCCATGGGCATAGAAGTAAACCCAGGATTGTTAAATTTCCACTTGAGATACTGTGGGATTTTCTCCTCAATATTTGCAGAATTGCACTAGTAAGCTCACGATAGAACCATCACCCCATTTCCAGAACCCATTAAACCTGGTTAGTTTAAGCCCGGTTAGCATCTTTTGGGGATGCCTTGTCCGAGACAGCTCATGGGATTGTTTTATGGGCCCATGTCCTGCCTGCACTTGGGAAAAATAGTTAAATTAATTCAGCCGTGAAGTGAATAACCAAGATGTTACACAATTCCTGGACTCTCATCAATAGGTTTTGTTACAACCTTGTCTGCATTCGAGCCTTTTCTAGATGTGATACTCAGAGATGCCAGTTTAAAAATAAAGTCCCCGACAGAGGGCAACTTCCAGGGATTGCCAGAGAATGACTAAGGAGAAGAAGCGTTCTTGTTATCTTTCTGGAACACACATAGAGGTTATCAACTCTGTTTCTGCTGATGTTTGCTCCACCAGTCAGTTGTCCTTTGTGTCTCATTTCAGAGAGACGCTCCAGCCAGAGAGGTAAGTCCTCAACTGGTTTTCTTTCAGTTATATGGGTGGAAACTGATCAAAGAGAGAAGCAACCTAGAATTAAGGAGAAACTTCCTGACAGTGAGGACAATTAACCAGTGGAACAGCTGGCCTCCAGAAATCGTGGGCTCTCCATCGCTGGTGGTTTTTAAGAAGAAGTGCTAGACAGTCACTTGTCTGAGATGGTATAGGTTCTCCTGCTTGAGCAGGGGGCTGGACTAGAAGACCTCCCACGTCCCTTCCAGCTCTATTCTGATTAACTGATCTCAGATCTATTCAAGGAGAGAAGCAACCTAGAACTGAGGAGAAACTTCCTAACAGTGAGAACAATTAACCAGTGGAACAGTTTGCCTCCAGAAATTGTGGCCGCTCCATCACTGGAGATTTTTAAGAAGAGACTTGGCAGTCACCTGCCTGAAAGATTCTCCTGCTTGCGCAGAGGGCTGGACTAGAAGACCTCCAAGGTCCCTTCCAGATTTCTATTCTATTCTATTCTATTCTATTCTATTCTATTCTATTCTATTCTATTCTATTCTATTCTATTCTATTCTATTCTATTCTATTCTATTCTATTCTATTCTATTCTATTCTTCATCCTTTCTGTTCTATTCTATTCTATTCTATTCTCTATTCTATTCTATTCTTCATCCTTTCTATTCTATTCTATTCTATTCTATTCTATTCTATTCTATTCTATTCTATTCTATTCTATTCTATTCTATTCTTCATCCTTTCTATTCTATTCTATTCTATTCTATTCTATTCTATTCTATTCTATTCTATTCTATTCTATTCTATTCTATTCTATTCTATTCTATTCTATTCTATTCTATTCTATTCTATTCTATTCTATTCTTCATCCTTTCTATTCTATTCTATTCTATTCTATTCTATTCTATTCTAGTCTAGTCTAGTCTAGTCTAGTCTAGTCTAGTCTAGTCTAGTCTAGTCTAGTCTAGTCTAG
Organism: Bothrops alternatus; assembly: GCA_034064705.1. Taxonomy (NCBI): domain Eukaryota; kingdom Metazoa; phylum Chordata; class Lepidosauria; order Squamata; family Viperidae; genus Bothrops; species Bothrops alternatus. The sequence goes on along the minus strand of JARGCV010000015.1, from coordinate 77,320 downwards.
TCTAGTCTACCTGGGCTCTAGTTAATGATTTCTGTCTCTTTCAGAGCAGAAGATGAGTCTCGTCAGCTTCTTCTTCACCCTCGGCCTGCTGCCTCTTGTCACCCCGGATTGTCCCCACCCTTGCCGTTGTGCCGCCAACATCATTGACTGCATGTCAACCGATCTCAGCGACGACATGATCCCCCTCTCCTTTTCAGCCTCAACGACCAAGCTCTATCTCAACAACAACTACCTCACCTTCATCCCCAAAGGCCTCTTTGACAACCTGCACCATCTCCAGGCGGTCTACCTGCGGGGGAACCCTTGGGAATGTACCTGCCACATTCTCTACCTCCGCTCCTGGCTGCAGTGGCAAGAGAACCGCACTCTGTATCGCGACGTGGTGTGTTCGAGCCCCGCCCACCTTCAAGGTCGGATTATCACCTACCTGTCCGAAGACGAGATCCTCTCTACCTGCCAGTCCTGGTACTGTGGCGTGGCTCTGGTGGCCCAGATCTGCCTCTTCGTCTTCCTCCTGGTGCAGGCCATCTTGCTCCTCCTTGTGGTTTTCTACATCTGCCGGTTCCAGCGGATAGCCAAGGAAGCCAGGAGGACAATGGTGGAGTTTTATGAGAATACGGATCCGTGGGAAAACGCTCGTAAGAGCAGTATTGACTGATGTCTGTGGAGATTCTCAGTCTTCCAGGTCATGGTTGTCCCAAAGCTGCTTTTTTTTTTTTTTAAAGGCAACTGGACTTTCTTGTTTTGTTTTTTTCCTTGTAAAGATGTTTCACTTCTCATCCAAGAAGCTTATTTCGTTCCAAGAAGCGAAATGTCTTCCAAGAAACAAACTAAGAAAGCCCAGTTGCCTTTTGAAAAAAAAAAAAAAAAGCACCTTTAGAACAGGATTGATGGATTGATTCCCAGACAGGTATAGTCTTTTCCCCAAATTGCCATATTTTCTGGAGAACCTTGGAAGACGCTTGCTTTTTTTTTTTCAAAAGAAGAAGAAGAAGAAGCTTCTACGCCAGGGGTCTTCGAACTTGGCCCTTTGATGACTTGTGGACGTCAACTCCCAGAATTCCTCAGCCAGGCACTGGTGCCTGGCTGAGGAATTCTGGGAGTTGACGTCCACAAGTCACCAAAGGGCCAAGTTTGAAGACCCCTGCTCTACGCAGAACATTTGGGATGGATAAACATAACTGTAGAACGACAAAATGGAAGAGGCTTTTTGCTGAATCACCATTTCATACTTAAACTCTGTGGACTCTTCCTATAGTTGAAAAAAAAATGGTTTGGGGGCTCGTGATCAAGAACTACTTATTATTGTAAGTCGAGGACTACCTATGAATTGAATGTGTGTGTTTTTTAATTGAATTTTTTTTTTAAGATATATTTGTTTGGGTTTTTTATGGTACTTCACTGTTATATATATGTTGTTAGCCGCTCCGAGTCCCTTGGAGAGGAGCGGCATACAAACCCAAATAAAATAAAATAAATAAATAAATATTATGTACAGGTAGTCCTTGACTTACAACAATTCATTTAGTGACCATTTGAAGTTACAATTACACTGGAAAAGTAGTTTACAACCAGTCCTCGCAGTTCTACCACTGCAGCCTTCCCGCGATCACATAATCCGAGTTTGGGCGTTCGGCAAGTGGCATATATTTGTGACAATTGCAAGCATCCCGGGCTGAAACGATCACCGTTGATGACCTTCTCAGCCATTTCTGAAAAGCCACATTCTCTTACTGACCGCACAACTCACTTAATGACTAGTGATTCGGTTAATGGCCGCGGCAAAGAAAAAGGTGGTAAAAGCGGGGGCAGCTCTTTTAACAACTCCCTTCCCTAACAAAAGTTGTGCATGCTCCAACAGTGGAAGTTTTTAAGAAGGGAAAGGACAGCCCTTTGTCTGAAATGGTACAGGGTTTTCCTGCCTGAGCAGGGGGTTGGACTAGATGACCTCCAAGGTCCCTTCCAACTTTATTGTTGTTGTTGTTATTATTATTATTATTATTATTATTATTATTATTATTATTATTATTATTATTATTATTATTATTATTATTATTATTATAAAAGCCATTCTGGTCCCAGTTCTGTATAATCCTTCAATGTTCTTTTACTTTTGTTAAATGCCAGGCGATACTTGTTGCTTTATTATTATTATTATTATTATTATTATTATTATTATTATTATTATTATTATTATTATTTCAACGTACTAATGTGGTCCTTCTTCGCCACCAATCTGGATTACTTTCAGTTATTAAACCTCAATTTTTTTTTATTTTAAAAATTCTTTTATTAAAACAATCAACATTGAACATAAAATCATATTATGCAGCAATCATCATAGCACCTGATATACAACACTAAGTATTAGTCTTTGTAAATGTCTGATTTGGTACACATTTATCACTCCTCACGTCAAGCCTCAAGCATTTGCCCGTTACACTTTATTTGATTGGTGTTTCTCCTATCTATAGTTTATTCACTGTTTCTAGTCTATCGCATACCATTCATCTCAGTATTAGTACAATCTTTTATGATCCCTAACCAAAGATCCTGAGGTAAAAATTCAATAACCTGAGGTAGATATTCAATCCACTTTTTCAATATTAAAGTGATCAACATTAAACATAAGATCCTATTGCTAAGTAATCATCCTAGAACATAACATACAACATTAGGTATTAGTCTTTGTAAACATCTGTTTTGGTAAACATTCTTCACTCCTCTCTTCCATCCTCAAGTATATTCCCAATACCTTTTGTTTGATTGGTGTTTCTCTTGTATATGGTCTACCTACTGTATCTAGTCTATCGTTTCAGTTATTAAACCTCAATTTTTAATCTCCAGTTGCTAAAATTCAGTTATTAAACCTCTTTAAAAAAAAAAAAAAAAACACCTCACGGGCAGTTTTTAAGAAGACACGGGACAATCATTTGTCTGAAATGGTATGTGATCTCCTTGAGCAGGGGGTTGGACTAGAGGACCTCCAAGGTCCCTTCTCAGTCTGTTATTAGGCAGGTTAAAGAGATTACACAGCAGAGAGAGAGATGATTTGGGCTTCTCTTCAAAAACCTACCGTCTCTCAAGCTTTTTTTCTTTCAAACAACACAAGGAAGTATATATACACACACTTTCACAATGAAGTGTTGGGCATTACAATTCTCAACTTCAGGATGACTTACAAATTTTGGTTTTCTACTGTCATGTGACAACATTAAGGCAACGTACAAAAATCTTATATATATTTTTAAATCTCAGTTCCAGAAAATTATTTTCTCTGTCCCCACAAGAGGGCACACAAACCCCACTGAACTTTTGTTTTCTACTCTTTCACCCTTAGGTTAGCAAATTGGTGTCTTCCCTTCCCAGGACAAATGTTAAACTTTTTTTTCTCCATCACAGCCAAAGAAGAAAAGAGATTTATTTCTGAGACGATGGCTCTGTTACAGAATCCACCTACATCGATTCTGTACAAAATCTCCTCTGCTCAAAGGGTGGGGTTTTCTTGGGGCTTATTTCCCATCTTTCTCAAGATAATTCAGGTGTTTTATTAATACAAATAATGTATGCAACTATCCATCTGCAGACAGACAAGAAAAATTATAGAACTGCTCAATTCGTGAATACAATAGAACAACTATCACCGGCACAGTATTATAATTTTTTTAAAGAAAATAATATATATCCTGTATGTATATGTATATGTATATATATATATATGTAGGTCTTGGCATATTCGGGTCTTTTCCCATGTAAGATTGAGAGACCCGAATACGCCAAGACCTGCATATCAGTGCCCGTGAAATGTATACATATATGTATATATGTATATGTGTATATGTGTATATGTGTATATGTATATATGTATATATGTATATATGTATATGTATACATACATATATACATATACGTATGTATGTGTGTGTGTGTGTATACACACACACACATACACACACACATATATATATATATATATATATATATATATACACACACACACACACACACACACACACATACAGGAAGTTTTTCAGACAGATCAGTCTGATTGGTTACACCTTGACATTTTTAACTGCTGTACTGCAGTTATACTTTTTACAATCTCTTTTGCCTTGCCGCCCCCCAACTAGGGGCATAGAGCAGGCTCAAGTCGCAACTGCGAAACATTTATAAATTCAAATTTTTCTTTTTTCTTTGTCAAAAAAGAAAAATTTTAATTTATAAATGTTTCGCAGTTGCGACTTGAGCCTGCTCTATGCCCCTAGTTGGGGGGCGGCAAGGCAAAAGAGATTGTAAAAAGTATAACTGCAGTACAGCAGTTAAAAATGTCAAGGTGTAACCAATCAGACTGATCTGTCTGAAAAACTTCCTGTATATATATTCCCTTGACTCAGCTGGCAAAGAGGGGAGGAGAGCCTGTGGCTTGGTGGTTAAATCACTGCTTAGTATGTAAAACTGCCCAGGCTCGAATCTCATAAAGGGTATGGCTAACTGAAGAGAGCAGAAAGAGCTCGAAATGGCCATCTTAGTCTCCCAATTTTATTCTTTACCTCTTTGTCAAAAAAGAAAAAATTGAATATATATATATCCTGCTATAATATATATCCTGTAATACAGGGGTCTTCAAACTTTTATGACTTGTAAACTTCAACTAAAACATATGAAGAACGGTTGCTGGAATTGGATATGTCTAGACTAATGAAAAGAAGAAATAGGGGAGACATGATAGCAGCCTTTCAATATTTGAGGGGCTGCCCCAAAGAAGAGGGAGTCAAGCTATTCTCCAAAGCACCTGAAGGCAGGACAAGAATGGATGGAAACTAACCAAGGAGAGAAGTAACCTGGAACTAAGGAGAAATTGCCTGACAGCGAGAACAATTAACCAGTGGAACCACCTGCCTCCAGAAGCAGTGAATGCTCCAACATTGGAGGTTTTTAAGAAGAGACTGGACAGCCATTTGTCCGAAATGGTATAGGGTTTCCTGCCTGAGCAGGGGGTTGGACTAGATGACCTCCAAGGTCCCTTCTAACTCTTTGCTCTGTTCAACTTAAATCATAGCACCTTGGGAAGCTTACTCTGGCTTTTGATCTCAAGCTGTTTCACTCCATATGAAATAATCGAGAATTTTTTTCATTGGAGCCAGGATTGGTCAATACAACTCACCATGTTGTGGTTGTGGGGTTGTGGAACAAAATTTAAGCCAGAGAAATGGGTGGAGAGAGAGAAAAAAAATGATAAGTCTTGTCTGCTCAGACTTCCTCCCCCCACCCCCTTTTCTGGTGCCACTTTATGCTATGCTCTTGACTTTGATAAATAGGCTTCTGAATAAAATGTTAATCTAACTAGAGGTGAGGGTGGGGTGGGGGGCTGGACCAGGCCCCTGCCCTCCCTCCCTCCCATACCGGCCTCCTGCTGACCTCGCTTCAGCACTAAGGGAGAAAACATAGCGATTTTTGTGTCTCCCTACAGAAAGCTTGTTAGCTTTGATTAATGGGGAGAAGGATTCAGTCCCTGTTCGGGGGCATTTCCCCCCCCCCACAGCAGAAAAATAAGCACAGAGTCACCAACTGTGACCCACGAAAGTCTTAAAGAGTTTAGAGGAAGGCTGGAAAGAAGATGGGAAATTGGAGATGATGGTGAAGGAACTAAATTTATAGGAGACCAGTCCCTCCCAAAGAGCCAAAAGTATACATGTCTCCCTCAATGAGCCCAAGCAACCAAAGTTTGTGTTGCAGAATTTCTTGTCTAGAACTTAGAAAATAGAGTAATAAGAGTTGGAAGGGACCTTGGAGGTCTTCTAGTCCAACCCCTTGCTCAGTCAGGCGACCCTCTATTATTTCAGACAAATAGGTTGTCCAATCTTTCCTTAAATGCCTCCAGTGATGGAGCATTTACACCTTCTGGAGGCAAGTCGTTCTACTGCTTAATTCTTCTCATGATCAGGAAATTCCTCTTTAGTTCTAGGTTGCTTCTCTCCTTGATTAATTGCCATACGTTGCTTCTTGTCCTGCCTTCGGGTGCTTAGGAGAATAGGGTGACCCCCCTCTTCTTTTGTGACAGCCCCTCAAAAATTGAAACCCTGCTATCATATCACCCCGAGTCCTTTTCATTAGTCTAGACCAGGGGTAGGCAACCTTGGCTCTTTTATGACTCGTGGACTTCAACTCCCAGAATTCCTAAGCCAGCATGGGGGAACTATGGCCCCCTCATGACTTGTGGACTTCAACTCCCAGAATTCCTGAGCCGGCATGGGGGAACTATGGCCCCCTCATGACTCGTGGACTTCGACTCCCAGAATTCCTAAGCCAGCATGGGGGAACTATGGCCCCCTCATGACTCGTGGACTTCAACTTCCAGAATTCCTGAGCCAGCATGGGGGAACTATGGCCCCCACATGACTCGTGGACTTCAACTCCCAGAATTCCTGAGCCAGCATGGGGGAACTATGGCCCCCTCATGACTTGTGGACTTCAGCTTCCAGAATTTCTGAGCCAGCATGGGGGAAACTTCTGCCCCCTCATGACTCGTGGACTTCAACTCCCGGAATTCCTGAGCCAGCATGGGGGAACTATGGCCCCCTCATGACTCGTGGACTTCGACTCCCAGAATTCCTGAGCCAGCCTGGCTCAGCTTGGAAACCTCTCCCTTTCCCCTCAGCATGGCTGGCTCAGGAATTCTGGGAGTTGAAGTCCACGAGTCATAAAAGAGCCAAAGTTGCCTACCCCTGGTCTGGACCTACCCAATTCCTGCAACCGTCCTTCATGAGTTTTAACCTCCAGTCTCCCAGTGACAACAGTGAAGGGACATGGTTGTCCCCACACACCTCACTGGGGGCCCAAAGTCTACCCACCAAGTTGCTGGTGTGCCTGGCTGAAACATCCGTGGAAAGCTATAAGAGAAACGCATTGATTGCGTTCCACAGGAAACAACGTGGGCACCTCAATCGCGCCAGGCAATTCTGCCTTCCTTTAGTTCCAAGTTGAAACATGGGGTGGCCAACTGAGTTGTCAGCCAACTCACACTCCAGGATGACATGCCTGGAGGAGCTGGCCACTGGGATTGACAAGGGCTTTTGTTCCCCTGTGACGGATGACTCCGAGACTGAAGGCCGGCCATTGTCTGCTCAGCCTGTGTCCTGCTCTTGGGCGATAGCCATCTCTTCATGGGCTATTCAGTCCCTGTAGAAAAAGTGTCTATTTTTCTGAGTATACACTGCCTCCAGTCTATTGTCTTGACAGAGGAATTTTGGGGCACTGGGTCAATTGGGTGACGGCCTGCCATTCTAGGAGGTCCAAGGAAGTGTCCTCTTGTTTACCGATGACCGCGGGGCCTTCTTATCTGTCTGAGGAAGCAAGGAGCAACGTCTCTTTCTTTGACAAATAATAGGCCATGCGGCCCTGTGTGGAAATGTCCGTGTAATTACAATTCTACAGCTCTTCGGCTCTTTATCTTGTATATCAACCATCCATCAGCGTCCACCAGGCTGGGCATTGTTTTCGTAATTATTTAGGCAAACGCCAAGCACATTTGCAAGGACAACCATGGAGGGGGGGAAAAAAGGAGATTGAGACAATACAAGTGTTTCCTCCCACTGCTTCTTCTTCCTCTACTGCTTCTCTTCACCCATCCACTCCCTTTGTTACCAGCTGTTTTAGCCCCGACTCTCAGCTTTGGCTTGAAACAAAGTTGGCCAAAGGTTTTGATCAATGGAAGAGGAAGTTCACGAAAGGGTTGGCGGGGGGGGGGAGGCTATAATGGCTGTTCTTGGCCATTATAGCTTCTTGCTTGGGCCTCCTTATTGGAAGACTTTTCTCCTGTTCGAGCCGAGTGGACTGTGTTGAACCTACATCCTAAACCGTCCCCAACGTTTGCAATTAGATGAATATAATTTCAGTTCAAAATATGCAGTCCTTCTCAGCCTGGCGAGAAGAATGATCAGATAGCAATAGAAGAGACTTCTTTGTAGCTCAGGAATGAATGGATGGTGGGGTCCTTGGGGCTCTCTGAGCTGGGTGGTTTTCTTGCAGATGTTTCAGGACCTAAGTAGGTAACATCATCAGTGCTAGCAGGGAGTGAATTTTGTGGAGAGGGGGAGGATGTGTGATCCATAGTGCTCTCTGAACTTGGTTGGGTTTTTTTTTTTTGCAGATGTTTTATTATCCAACTAGGTAACATCATCAGTACTAGAAGGAAATGGGGCATGTAGTGAGGAGGAGGAGGAGGAAGATTGTGGGGTCCTTGGTGCTCTCTATGATTAGTTGTTTTCTTGCAAATGTTTCTTGGCCCAACTAAGTAACATCATCAGTGCTAGAAGGGATTGGGGTTTGCAAATGTCTACAAGAAAACAGCCAAGCTCAGAGAGCACCAAGAACCCCACAATCCTCCCCCTCCTCCTCCTCTCCACACACCCCACTCATTTCTAGCACTGATGATGTTCCCTAGTTGGGTAATGAAATGTCTGCAAGGAAACAACCAAGTTCAGAGAGCACCACGGAACCCACAATGATCAGAAATTCAATCCCCTTCTTGGGATTTGGTCTCCCGTTGCTAAGTATCAATGGATAATTTTGAAATATTCCCATAATTCTCCCTCTTTAGGAGTCTATCTTCAAACTGGGGTTGGAATGAACAGTGGCATTATAAATGTTGCTGTATAAAATGGGGGAAAAAAGGAAAGAAAGAAAGGAAGGAAGGAAGGAAGAGAAAGAAAGAAAGAAGAAAGAAAGGAAAGAGAAAGAAAGAAAAAAGGAAGGGAGGGAAAGAGAAAAAGAAACAAAAAGAAAAAAGAAAGAGGAAGGAAGGAAGGGAAAGAGAAAGAGAAAGAGAAAGAAAGAAAAGAAAGAAAAAGAAAGAAAGAGGAAGGAAGGGAAAGAAAGAGAGAGAAAGAAAGAAAGAAGAAAGAAAAAAGAAAGTAAGGAAGGAAGGGTAAGAGAAAGAGAAAGAAAGAAAAGAAAGAAAAAAGAAAGGAAAGAGAAAGAAAGAAGAAAGAAAAAAGAAGAAGGAAGGAAGGGAAAGAGAAAAAGAAACAAAAAGAAAAAAGAAAAAGGAAGGAAGGGAAAGAGAGAATGAGAAAGAAAGAAAAGAGAAAGAAAAAAGAGAAAGAAAAAGAAAGAGGAAGGAAGGAAGGAAAAGAAAGAGAGAGAGAGAGAAAGAAAGAAAGAAAGAAAAAAAGAAAGTAAGGAAGGAAGGGTAAAAGAGAGAGAAAGAAAGAAAAGAAAAAGAAAAAAGAGAAAGGAAAGAAAGAAAGAAAAAAGAAGAAGGAAGGAAGGGAAAGAAAAAGAAACAAAAAGAAAAAAGAAAAAGAGGAAGGAAGGAAGGAAGGGAAAGAGAGAATGAGAAAGAAAGAAAAGAGAAAAAAGAAAGAAAAAGAAAGAGGAAGGAAGGAAGGAAGGGAAAGAAAGAGAAAGAAAGAAAGAAAGAAGAAAGAAAAAAGAAAGTAAGGAAGGAAGGAAGGGTAAGAGAGAAAGAGAAAGAAAGAAAAGAAAAAGGAAAAAGAGAAAGGAAAGAAAGAAAGAAGAAAGAAAAAAGAAGAAGGAAGGAAGGGAAAGAGAAAAAGAAACAAAAAGAAAAAAGAAAAAGGGGAAGGAAGGAAGGGAAAGAGAATGAGAAAGAAAGAAAAGAGAAAGAAAAAAGAAAAAGAGAAAGAAAAAAAAGAAAGAGGAAGGGAGGAAGGGAAAGAAAGAGAGAGAGAGAGAAAGAAAGAAAGAAACTTGTTCTCAATTCTCCCTGAACCTGACTCTGTTGAAGCCATGGATACGATACTTTCATGAAGTATCCTGGCAACAGCATAAACCTGGTTTTGTACTGCCTTTTCCTTTTCCCCCAAACTGGCCTACAATGCTGGGATTTCCTACTGATCTCCCATCCAAGGGCTAACCCGGCCGGAGCCTGCTTAGCTTCCCAATCCTTCAGAAGATCAGCCAGGGGCCACCAACACTTGCTAACCATGAGGTACCTCAAGAGCCACAGTGGGAATTCACTGAGGGAAGCCACCAAAGTAGCAACCTCAAGCTATAAACTCCCAGCTTTTCTAGAGCAGACCTGTTTTCTTCTTTCATGATCATCCATTTCCAAAATTTAGGAAGAATAAAAAGACATATTGAGACATTTTTACAGGCTAATAGGTTTCAGCTGAGAAATTTATCAGGCAGTGAGTTCTCCATGCTAGTTTTACCTCAGTATCGAAGCTGTTCTAGCCAACTCTGATAATACAAGGTATATATATATATTTCTATTAAAATGTTTATAACTAGTTTTGGAATACAGGTAATTTATTTCTTTGGCTTTAGAAGAGCTGCATTATGGAAGACCTTCATTCTCTGTCCTTTGTCGTGTCTGAGTTTTAAAATAATGGGATGAATTGTAAAGAGTTGTTCTTGCATTGTCAACCGTAGAGTTCGTCACACAATTGCAGTCTTTAGGAGAGTGGCTTATGACAACCATTTGTGACAATTTATGGCAACAGCTTGTGACACTTACACCTCTCTTTGCAAAGTATTTCATTGGAGACAGTCTTTCACATTTTGGTTCTAAAATGGTGCATGTTTCAAAGGTAGCCGTGAACATTTGAAGGGTTGTTGTTTTTTTTTTGAAGTAACATGTGTGGTGTTTTTATTTATTTATTTATCTATCTATCTATCTATCTATCTATCTATCTATCTATCTATCTATCTATCTATCTATCTATCTATCTATCTATTTATTTATTTATTTATTTATTTATTTATTTATTTATTTATTTATTTGACTTATATGCCGCCCTTCTCCCCAGACTCAGGGCGGCTTACAGCAGAAATACACGTATAAAAATATATAAATCATTTAAAAAATGATTTATATATAGAGAGAGGTTTACTCAATTACTCTTATAAATAAAGAGAGGTTTACTCAATTACTCTGTGGTGTAAGTTGCTGAGTTTTGATTATAAATTTATTGGCGCACCTATTTCCACGTGGAGGGTGAAAGTACAGGAAAATGGCGTTCGTCTTCAGGAGAAAAGCTCTTTTTATTCTCGTATTCTATTCTCGTCTCCTGCGTTTTATTCTGTTTTAGATGCTATACATCCCATTCAACTCCCAAGACCCATCGTTCTTCGCTCTCTGCCATGCTTCTAAAGAACAATAAGAATTGTTGCTGAGTTTTAGACGGCCCTGCTTCTGAGGCTAGCTTTGTTTTGGTTTTTAACTTTTCATTTTTTTATGTCTTGTTATTATTTTTATTTTTTATTATTGGCTCTTAAGGTCTACCTTCCAGTTTTCTTGGGTGGCTAATGGCGCGGTTCAAATGTTTTGCACTGTGTCGGGCATTGATATGTCGAGCCGATTATGAATTCCTCGGCAAATGGGCAAATGGTTTCTAAAAGAACCGGCAACTCTGTGGTCCAAACAAAAATTGTGTAATTTCTTTTTTTTTTTTTATAAAAATTCTTTTATTAAAACCATTAACATTGAACATAAAAACCTATTATGCAGCAATCATCATGACACCTGGTATACAATACTAAGTGTTAGTCTTTGAAAACGTCTGAGTTAGTAAGCCTTTTTCCCCACTCCTCGTGTCTAGCCTCAACTATACTCCTGTTACATTATATTTTGATTGGTGTTTCCCCTATCCGTTTCATTATTAATGTGATCAACATTAAACATAAGATCCTATTGCTAAGCAATCATCCTAGCACATAGCTTACAACATTAGGTATTAATCTTTGTAGACATCTGTTTTAGTAAACATTCTTCCCTCCTCCCTTACATCTTCAAGTATACTCCGAATACATTTTGTTTGATTGGTGTTTCTCCTATATATGGTCTATCTAATTGTGTAATTTCTGCCAAAGAATAGACCTTTCCAGAGGACCATGAAAAGGAATTGTTTTCTGCAATGGTTCTCAACCTGTGGTTCTTTTTTATAATCAGCAGAGGGCACTATTGTCTTAACAGAAAGCCTTTCTTTCTTTCTTTCTTTCTTTCTTTCTTTCTTTCTTTCTTTCTTTCTTTCTTTCTTTCTTTCTTTCTTTCTTTCTTTCTTTCTTTCTTTCTTTCTTTCTTTCTTTCTTTCTTTCTTCCTTCCTTCCTTCCTTCCTTCCTTCCTTTTTTTCTTTCTGTTATTCTGTTATTCTCTCTTTATCTTTCTTTTTCTTTCTTCTCTCTCTGTTAGTCTGTTATTCTCTCTGTGTTCTCTTTCTTTTTCTTTTTCTTCTTTCTGTAATTCGGTTATTCTCTCTGTATCACTTTCTTTCTTCTCTCTGTTATTCTGTTCTCTTTGTGTCTTTGTCTTTCTTTGTCTTTCTTTTTGTTATTTGGTTATTGTCTGTATCTTTTTTTCTTTCTTTCTGTTATTCTGTGTGTCTCCTTTCTTTCTTTTATTTTCTCTCTGTTATTCTGTTATTCTCTCTGTCTTTTTCTTTCTTTCTTTCTTTCTTTCTTTCTTTCTTCTGTGTCTCCTTTCTTTCTTTCTTTCTTTCTTTTATTTTCTCTCTGTTATTCTGTTATTCTCTCTGTGTCTTTTTCTTTCTTTCTTTCTTTCTTTCTTTCTTTCTTTCTTTCTTTCTTTCTTTCTTTCTTTCTTTCTTTCTTTCTTCTTTCTTCTCTCTCTGTTCTATTATTCTCTCTGTGTGTCTCCGTCTCTGTCTTTCTCTTTCTTTCTTCTCTCTCTGTTGTTCTGTTATTCTCTCTTTCTTTCTTTCTTTCTTTCTTTCTTTCTTTCTTTCTTTCTTTCTTTCTTTCTTTCTTTCCTTCCTTCCTTCCTTCCTTCCTTCCTTCCTTCCTTCCTTCCTTCCTTCCTTCTTTCTTTCTTTCTTTCTTTCTTTCTTTCTTTCTTTCTTTCTTTCTTTCTTTCTTTCTTTCTTTCTTTCTTTCTCTTCCCTTGGTTCACTGGTTGGTTGTCTTGGGCTTGACATGTGGGGAAAACCTAACTATCGCAGCTTGTAAATCATAGCTTGTGGCTTATGCATGAACCTAGCTGTTGTGATTTTTCCAACAAGCCACATTTAAATCCAATAATGCTTCTGCATAGTGTGTGAAGAAACAGTCTCTGTATCCACCAGCAGCACAGAAGGGAAAATGTGATATGAATTCTTGACATTAATGCACAGAAGACACTGCATAATTTCAAATCTGGGCACTTTCCATTTTTCTAGAATTAGTGTTCATTCTCAGTGTGTCTGTATGTATAAATGTGCAGCCAGTGTGACTTTCTTGGCTAGAGAACTCAACGGCTGTCAATGACCTTGAATACCATTAGCAACTGTCTTTTAGTGTATTTCCACAGTTCATAAAATGAGGCAAAACTCACAACCACCGTCTCGCTTAGCAACAGAAAAATGTGGGGCTCAAGTCATACTATCTGCATGTACATGACCCTGTTGGTTCTTGACATTCACGGTTTACGCAAGGAGCTATCTGCACGCTCAATCTGTTGGCTCTGAGCTGCCATGTTAAATTTCCCACCAAGCTGCCGATGTAACATTGGTCTAGAAACCCTGTGGGAAATTTAACCTGGCAGCTCAGAGCCAGCAGATTGAGCGTGTCTGTCCCTGGGTTGGGGACCGTGCTGCAGAATTGTGACTCCGGTAGTTGTTGAAAAGTATTGGGCATTGAGGGTGGGCCGAGTCAGAGCTAAATATTTTCCAAAGAGCTGAGCTTCTGAGAGTTCAAGTGACAAATGTACCAATGTGTGTTTGATGGAGGAACATGAGTCCCCCCTGGAAATCTGAGATGTTACACAAGAAGGTAGACCGCCAGTGGGAAAACACTTGTTATTGCCCAGTTTCCCACCAGCTTCTCAAGTGCACCACCCTGATTTCTTAATTTCCAAGAGAAAAACCATGGCAATCTCCTCCTTTTATCACCCGTCCTCTGAATGAGACTACTCTCAGAAGTTGGACTTGGCCCTTCGTGGTCCAGATGTCTAGAGACCTCCCAGCAGGGTGGGAAATTGCCCTTTAATGGGACCACTTGAGGGAGTAAAAGACACGAGATGGGCAGAAAAGGCAGAATAAGCCTGAAATGGTGGTTAAGAAGTGAATTTCGTTGAGATATGCGATGCCTGTAATGTGCCGTTTTCTTTCTTCTGTGAGGGCTGATTGTTTTCAAAATTGTTTTGAGGTTCATCATCGGTGAGATATCACAGGACCACCATCTCAAATGAAGGACTGAGGAATGGTTTCCAAAAATGTCCACTTGGATAGGCTTAACAATAGGGCAAACAATTTTTTTCCATGGGTCCAAATGCTGAGTTTTCATCATTCTGGATTCTTTGGGTAACAAATTTTGTCCTGCAAAAATAGTGGGGTGCAGCCAATTATTCTTTAAATCTTCTAGGGATGTTTCCGGGATCTTTATGGAGACCCAGAGACGATTTCTAAAATAAAGATACCTCTGAAGGTTACATCTGCCTCAGCATCCCATGTCCTTTTCCTTCCATTATTTATTCAGCGCATGATGGGAACATGACAGAAGAGAAGTAAACATATACACACAATCCACATAATTATATACACAACTTCTATGGGAGTATGGCAGTGGCCTCATAACTGGATGTCCAATTCAGCTATCCAGGCAATCACCTCTGGTGTTGCTTCTTGCAGATCTGCTAAGGAACCAGTGAACACACCTTGTAGGCAAACTTGCACAATATGTTTAATAGATTGTATATCAGCACCATAATCGCAACAAGGGGAATCTTTCCAGCCACACCGATACAGCACAGAAGGACTTATATATGGAATGGAATGGAATGGAGTAGAGTAGAGTAGAGTAGAGTAGAGTAGAGTAGAGTAGAGTAGAGTAGAGTAGAGTAGAGTAGAGTAGAGTAGAGTAGAGTAGAGTAGAGTAGAGTAGAGTAGAATAGAATAGAATAGAATAGAATAACAGAGTTGGAAAGGACCTTGGAGGTCATCTAGTCCACCCCCCTGCTCAGGCAGGAAACCCTAGACCATTTCAGATATATAGTTGTCCAGTCTCTTCTTAAAAACTTCCAGTCTTGGAGCATCCACAACTTCTGGAGGCAAGTTGTTGCACTGATTAATTGTTCTAATTGTCAGGACATTACATTTTAGTTCTAGGTTGCTTCTCTCCTTGATTAGTTTCCATTCGTTGCTTCTTGTTCTGCCCACTTCTTCCAGGATCACACCAAACTCTGTTCAATTTCAACCAAAGCCAGGCAGGTCAAAACCCAGTTAGTTTGCTAGAGGGATCCCTAATGGTCAAGCCACAAGAAGGGATCTTGGACCCTTCCACTCTCCAGGAAATTTGACATTTCTGAATTGCATTGAAACTTCCTTCCAAGAAAGGTAAACCAAGCACGGATCTAAGAGAAGGGACTCCGGGCAGTGTGAAGCTCTGAAGGCCATGACAGTGCCTTCTCTGTCTTAAAATCCAAACTGCTGGAGGCCATCTTCAGCTGTAAGAACATTTTCCCCTCCAAGCTATTCTTGATCAAAGAAGACAGCCTTACCAGCCTTTCGCTAACAGCCGTGTAGCCTCAGCTCACATGTAACTGAAACCTTTCTACCTTCACCCACTCCTCGGACCCTCGCCAAAATATCTTTACCTTCTGTGGAATCGCAAGCTGGCTCAAGGTCACCAGGAAAGGTCAAAGAGCACTCCCATCATTTCAAACTGCCAAAGGTTATCTTGACTTCAGTGCAAAACAAAAACAAGGGGCTGATATTTTTCTCCTCCCTCCCAAGGGATTTTTGGAACCCTGAGGAATGTCAAGAGGGGCAACTTTTAAAAATTAGGGTGTTTTTTTGGTGGGGGGGGGGAAGAAAGGAGCATTGGAAGGATAGGGTGTCTCCTCAAAGTACGTGGCTTTGGGGGGACAGCTGGACTTAAAGTCTTAGCACCTTCAGGTCTTCGAGCGCGAGAGAGAAGATGGAAAGAGACAAAAAAAATAATAGAACATATCTCTGGAGGAAAAAAGTCCAAAGCTGTTTGAGGAAGGGATTGACTTATGACTACAACTGAGTCCAAAGTTTTCATTGCTAAGTTTCTGCTGTTTTTGTTTCTGTTGTTTCGCTGCTGAATTTTGGCCGTTAAGCGAGGCAGTTGTTAAAGGGAGAGTTGCCTCACTTTACAACCTTTTTTGCCGCCGCTGTTAAACGAATCACTGCAGTTGTGGAGTTAGTAACACGGTGGTTAAGTGTCTCTGGCTTCTCCCACTGACTTTGCTTCTCCGAACATCGCAAAAAGAGGATCACATCACCCCGGGACACTGCGGCCGTCGTAAATACGAGCTGGTTGCCAAGTGCCTGAATTTTGATCCTGTGACCAATGGGATGCTACAACGGTCGTAGGTGTGGAAAAGGGTCGTAAGTCCGTTTTTGAAGGGTGCTGTGATTTGAGTCTGTCCATCCGAACTTTGATCCCCAGTGCATTAAGAAAAATCAAACCACTGAAATAGGATTTTTATTATCAAAAATATATATATCAAACTGCTAAACCTGCAAATCAGATTATTATTATTATTTTAAGAGATGGAGAGAGAGATGGGCTCACATACTGTAACTTCCCTACCCCTAACTCAGGACTGCCATCCATCCATTCAATGAGGATTGATGAGCTGTTTGGTTTATTGTCGGTTGGTTATCTGCCGGGGTGTTGACTTTGAAATTCATTTATCTGCAGGAGCTTTAAATGGAGGAAATGCCCGTGTCTGGCTTTGTGTTAGGGCAAAGAAAAAAGAAAAAGGAAAAAAAGACAAACATTTAAGGCAAACTCATCTAAGAAAGGCTGGACTTCCGCCTGCATTGTCCCGCTGATGGGACCTTAAGGCTTCTAACAAAACCTATAAGGAACAGTTGCTGGAATTGGGTATGTCTAGTTTAATGAAGAGAAGGATGAGGGGGGACATGATAGCAGTCTTCCAATATCTCAGGGGCTGCCCCAAAGAAGAGGGAGTCAAGCTGTTCTCCAAAGCGCCTGAAGGCAGGACAAGAAGCAACGGATGGAAACTAACCAAAGAGAGAAGCAACCTGGAATTAAGGAGAAATTTCCTGACAGTTACCGTAGAACAATTAATCAGTGGAACAATTTGCCTCTAGAAGTGGTGAATGCTCCAACACTGGAAGTTTTCAAGAAGAGACTGGACAGCCATTTGTCTGAAATGGTATAGAGTTTCCTGCCTGAGCAGGGAGTTGGACTAGATGACCTCCAAGGTCCCTTCCAACATTATTATTATTAATTGGCAAAGCGAGTGAGATTGGAACAATCAGCTTCCAGGGAGGACACAGTAGATGTAGGAGATGACCAGGCTGAGCCCAAGGGAGGCGTCAAACACTTCATAACAGAAACAGAGTTGGAAGGGACCTTGGAGGTCATCTATTCCAGCCCCCTGTTCATGCAGGAGACCTATACTCTTTCTGACAAATGGCGGTCTACAGAGCACTGCAGTTTGGCAGTTCGATCTCCAATGGCTCAAGGTTGGAGGTTCAGCCTTCCATCCTTCCGAGGTCGGTAAAATGAGGATCCAGATTGTTGGGGGCAAAAAGCTGACTTTGTATACCGCTTAGAGAGGGGCTGTAAAGTGCTGTGAAGCGGTATGGAAGTCTAAGGGCTATTATTAGCCTAAATTGAAATTATGGAGTCTGTGGAGATTCCCAATCATCCAGGTTATCCCAGAGGTGCTTTTTCCAAAAGGCAACTGGACTTTCTTGTTTTTCGTTTTTCCTCATGAAGACGTTTCTCTTCTCATCCAAGAAACTTCTTCAGTTGAAATTATGGAGGTGTGGGTGAAACGTAGGAGGCCTCTGAGGTGAGGATAACATACAGAAAGAGAGGAAAGGATCAGGAGGAGGAGGAGGAGAAGGGGCCCACCATGCTAACTGAAAGAAGATCCTGATGTCACTCATGACGTTGGCTCATCTGTCATTTTGGCACCGACAGGGATCCGGCTTTAATAGGGATCTAAACAAATTCTTCCCTTCTCTGGAGAGGCCCCTGCAGAAGAGCTGGGAGGGGATGTTGTCATTTTGGGGCTGGTGAAGACAGGGGCATAAACAACTGGAGTGACCCCCTGGGCTGAACACAGCTGGGGTCTCCCCTCAATTAGGGGCTGGATATATATATATATATTGTTTCTCTGTGAAACTGAGAAGTGATGTTGTTTCCCCAACAGCTTGCTCCCGTCTCTTTGGGATGACAGGTCTCTCCATCAGGGAACCTTGGAGACTGGAAATCTGAAGAGTCTCGGTTTTGCTTACCTCCATCTGTCCTTTATTTGATGTTTCCTAATGGGAAAAGAGACAAGAAAGGAGAAGAGCGGCAGAGATTGGAAAAGAAGATGGGTGGAATCAGTGCCTCCAGAAGTTGTGAGAAGCTAATCAGGGAGAGATTCAAGCTAGAACTAAGAAGACATTTCCCATCCGTGAGAACAATTCATTGCCTCCAGAAATTGTGGATGCTCCAACACTGGAGGTTTTTAAAAAGAGACTGGACGGCCATTTGTCTGAAAAGGAATAACTCTGTTATTCTGACCTTCCGTGTCACATAGCATGACCAATAACCAGGGACATAGAACACAAAATCATAGGGCTCAAAGGGACCTTGGAGGTCTTCTAGTCCAACCCCCTGCACAAGGCAGGACACCTATACCATCCCGGTCAAATGGTTGTCCAGTCTTGAAAACCCTCAGTGATGGAGCACCTAGAACTTCTGGAGACAAGCCGTTCCACTGATCAATTCTTCTCGCAGTTAGGAAATTTCTCCTTACGTCGCTCCCTTTAATGAGCTTCCACCTATTACACCTCAGCTGGTTCTGTTGGTTGAACCTAGAAATGAGATGCTCAGGATCGTGGCCATCTAAGCTGCCCATAAACCATAAAAGAAACTATCCCACATTCTGAAATGCCAGCTCTTGATTCATAACTCAAACGTTATGGTTGAAGTTGGGCAATACCAGAGAAGCAATTTAGATTTCTTCAAATAGTCACCTTTTGCTACACGAGGTGGTGTTGGTCCTTCTCCTGTCTAAAAAAGACATCGGCAGACAAACAAAACACTGGAATTGTGTGTACATCAGGAGTTTCCTGTTCTAAGAATATTCGGCGTAACACACATCTCTTTTGAAACCTTTGTAAGAGATTGACTAGTTGGTTCAAGGATCTAGAAAGTTTTACTATGATGTTCCACGATCCATAAAGTTTAACTGTGATGCCCAAGGATCTAAAACGTTTAATTGTGACGTTCAAGGATCCAGAAAGGTTTGCCATGATGTTCAAGGATCTAGAAAGTTTAATTGTGATGTTAAGGATCCAGAGGGTTTAACTCAAGGACCTAAAACATTTAATTGTGATGTTCAAGGATACAGAAAATTTTACTATGATGTTCCTATCTCTACCAGTAGCTTTAAAAAAAAACAAAACGGAAAGGAAGAAGGAACTGCTGTGAAGACCAAATGGAATCCATTCTGATTTTTGTGTCAGGGCTCTTCATGGGCTCCCACTGCTTGAAGGCAGCTCCAGTTTCAGAAGAACCAAGGGGATCTTGTTGCTAATTAGACACACATCTAATTAAGCAGATGTCAAACCAAGGCAGCAGTAGGCAAGTCTAGGACCACTCCTGATCCTTCAGACTTTTTTTTCTTCTGGCTTGGATATTTTTCCCTGAAAACCAAGAAAGGCAATTCAGCAAAACAGCATTTTTTTTCCGAGTAATCTTTGCAGAGTTAGCTTTCCACATACATTGGAAAAGAGGATGAACCGATAAGAGGAAAGGAAAGCTGGGCTGAAGCTTCTCGTGTAAATTGTCCATATGTTTTCTTCACTGGGAAAGGGACTTCTGTTTCTTTACCTTTGTCCTGAAATGCTTGGAAAATATCTTTTGCATTTCTCCTTTTTGAGCTGCTAACTACCCATCCTTCTGAAATCTCTTTGGCTGCTTATACTTCTCCATTTGGAAAGATCCGATAAAAAAAAGGATTTAGTGGAAAGTCAAAATTCCTGCTTAACGTGGGGATCTTTTTCAGCTTTTAGTTTTGATATAAGATTGAGACATCTCTCTTCCCTTTTGCTTGCTTGCTTGCTTTTTTTTTTTAGCAAAGCTTTCACAAATAGACCATTCTTATCCAGATGTCCCTAGACTGCTATATGTCCCTAGACTGCACTTCTTCTGGCAGCCTCAACCATTGTTAATTGATTTTGTTACTGGTATCTCCAACAATTGTTATGAGATGCTGATTCTTTTTAGTTTAATTTTGCATCGTGGTTCTTTTGGGGTTTGTTACACCTTCTTTGCTTTCTGCACTTAATTAGTATTGACTAAAGGGTAGAGGTTAAATCCAGTTGCATGGTCAATGAACTAAATACATGAATAAACAACTTGGGAATATCTCTCACATGGCAAATGGAAAAATATTTTTTAAAAAACCCTACTTCTATATATGTAGCCAAGAACTCTATTCTTCTATGTTCTGTTGTCAAATGGGCACCTTTTTCACGAATGGAGAAAGGATAGCTGTGTTAATACTGTAACTTCTATGCCCATCAGCCCCAGCCTTGATTATTAGTCTCTTGCAATTCAGCAGATGTAGGAAGGCTATAGCTGCCCCTGGCTGACACAAAAGTATAAATTATTGGCCTTGTCCTTCTAGCTCTGTTAGGAGAGTGCTTATCATAGAACTATCTTGAATCAATGGCTGTATCTGTTTTAGTGGCTGAACATTATCTGACAAACAGTTGTTGGCCAATGAATCTGGTTTATTTTTAGTGCTGTGTTACTGATAAATCTCCTCTGTCAACATGGCCATTGTGTCCATAGCATCAGCTCATGACCTACCGATGTGTTGACACTTGACAGGTCAGTGGCATGAAAGAAAGAAAGGTTCTTTAGCATTTTGGGTTGTTATGGCCCAACATACTTCCTCCTGCCTGTAGTTGAACCATGGTTTATCAATACCCCATGTCTCCTGGTTTCACCTGGAGTTCCGTTTTTTTTTATGTTGAACCACAAATGGTCAACCTTCTAGACTAAAGCATTGTCTAATTTACTCTGTGTTAGATTGGATTGGACGTCAAATAATTCAGGTAGGATTGTGATGTAGCACCGGTTGAAGGGAAGACCTCATTGGGTTTCTGTGAGAAGGATGACAATTTGGTGGACCTCCATGATGTGGTTGTTTGCCACCAGTTGTGATGAGTTGAAAAGCATCTGGGGTATTTCGAGGTGATGTAGAACTCCAGAGGTGATCTCTCAATATCTTCTGAATAAGAGGCCACCAGAATAACAGAAAGAGAAAGAAAACCTTCTCTGTGGGAGCTTCTTCTATTAGCTTCTCCTCCTCCGTCTCCTTCTCTCCTCCTTCCTCTTCTCCTTCTCAATCTCCTCCTTCTCCTCCTCCTTCTCCTCCTCCTCCTCCTTCTCTTCCTCATTCTCTTC
Organism: Bothrops alternatus; assembly: GCA_034064705.1. NCBI lineage: Eukaryota > Metazoa > Chordata > Lepidosauria > Squamata > Viperidae > Bothrops > Bothrops alternatus. Next base: position 55,947 of record JARGCV010000015.1, on the reverse strand, counting down.
CTCCTCCTTCTCTTCCTCCTCCTCCTCCTTCTCTTTCTCCTTCTCTTCCTCCTCCTCCTCCTCCTCCGCCTTCTCTTTCTCCTCCTCCTCCTCCTCCTCATTCTCTTCCTCCTCCTCCTCCTCCTCCTCCTCCTTCTCTTCCTCCTCCTCCTCCTCCTCCTCTTTCTCCTCCTCCTCCTTCTCTTCCTCCTCCTCCTTCTCTTCCTCCTCCTCCTCCTCCTCCTGCTGTCAAGGGAGATACAAAGTTTTTACTCTTCTGGCAGCCTCCACCATTATTAACTGATGTTGTTGTTGGTATCTCCAACACCAAAGTTCAAAAATGACAAAAGTCTTCCTATTCTGCTTTTTCAAAATCCAACTTTTGCTTCCGTAGAAGATCACAGGGAGTAACATGAAAATGGATTCTCTACACCTTTTTAATTTTTTTTAATAAAAAAATATATACAAAAAATATCCCCTGGAAAAAATAAATGTACAGCCTCAATTACTCCACAAATTGAAGATCTAATGTGATTTGCGGATTATGAACGACTTGCTTGTAAGTCACAGATTATGCAACCTCTCATTGCAACGAAATGTAGCCAACCTTTGCTAAAATTGGGGTATAAGATTTTATGTGCACATGTAGATGTGTCAGAGGCCCCTTAAAACTGCAATTAAAATAAAGAGCCTGAGTAATACGAATGGCTCGGGGTATTTAAAACGATCATTAAAATTTATATTGGAATAACAAGATGGTTTGGCAGAAAAAATGAAGACCTAAAACAGCCCATGAAAAAGAAATGCTTTTAGCAGCCATAAGTGTTGATAGCTCACACGTCAGGTGTAACTGGTGGAAACTGATTCCAAGAGATGGAGGGTGGGCAGGATAAAATTCTCAACCATGACGAGGGAATAAAATGGGAGCAAACATAAAATTCTCACCATCACCAACCATGGTGTAATGTGTTGTTAGCTTATTCTCTCTCATTACCTACCTGTCTGCCTGTCTGATGTCACTCTGTCCTACTGACTTAAGTTACGTTTATTAATCCTTATAAATATTTTCTATATCTATCTTCTTTTTAGTTATGTGTCATTTCTCATCTTTAGTTCTCTTTCATCTATCATCTATCCTCTCTGTCACATTATCTATCTATCTATCTATCTATCTATCTATCTATCTATCTATCTATCTATCTATCTATCTATCTATCTATCTATCTATCTACCGGTATCTATCTACCATCTATATCTATCATATCTATCTATCATCTCTATCTATCTATCTATCATCTATATCTATCATATCTATCTATCATCTATCATCTCTATCTATCTATGTATCTATCTATCTATGTATCTATCTATCTATCTATCTATCTATCTATCTATCTATCTATCTATCTATCTATCCTCTCTATCGTCAATCTAACTTATATTATCTGTCTGTCTGTCTGTCTTGTCTGTCTGTCTGTCTGTCTGTCCGTCCGTCTGTCCGTCCGTCCATCCATCCATCCACCCACCCACTTGTCTTTTATCTTTCTACGGTAGTTCTCTATCATTTTTACCCAGATTTATCTAGATTTAGCCTAGATTTAGCTAGCCATCTATATATATTTTTTCTCTTGTCTCTAGTTCTCCCATCCATCCATCCATCCATCCATCCATCTTCTACCTAATCTAGCTATCCTATCTACCCATCTTCACTAATTTTTACTACGTTTCTAGTGCGTCTCTACCAAACATCCCATCATCCCTGCCAAAGCTAATAAACCCAGAAGCACGACATTTTCCGACAGCCTTGAGTTCTAAACTAGCAAAAGGAAAGAGCCTCAGATCTGAGTGAGATCCCACCTTTTTCACTCCCTGTTTGCTAATTTCTCATTTCGGCTGTTCCTGTTCCGTTGGCTCCCCCTGGTCTTTCTCTCCTTCGCATCTCCTGGCTCCAACCTGGACCTTCAGCGACTCCTGTTTTTGAGACCTGCTAGATTTTGAAACTTTAGATTACAGTGTTTAAAAGAAATTGCTGACTTATGTGGGACTGCAGGCCAATTTAGAGACACCTCCCTGGAGCCTTTTCTTCCTGTTAATTTATAGCCGTGTTTGTTGACCCATCCAGTTATGGACTCTACAAGATTGCTGTTAGTCTTTCATAAGCTCTCTTTCTTACCCTGACAGGGGACCATAAAAATTGGGGCAGGAAGGGGGGGGTGAAGTGCAAAAACCCCAAGCTTAGGAAGGGTGTTTAGGTAACTATCAGCTGCTCTCCAGATGGGTGGCCTTCGAAACAGCTTCTGTCTCTGGGGTGCAATAAGCTAACCTTGGTTTTGCAGTCTAAGAAAACAGATACAAACGACTTACTTTTCTCCACCCTTAGACCTCTATAAACACACTTGTAGGCACTGTGTCAAATATATTAAAGGGGTGTTGTAGAAAACAGTGCTCTCTCTCTCTCTCTCTCTCTCTCACACACACACACACACAAAATCTCTCAATCTCTTTCTCAGTCTCTCGTTCACACACAAACTCTTTCTCAATCTCTTATTTCTCTCTCTCAATCTCTCAATCTCTCTCTCTCTTTCTCACACACAAAATCTCTCAATCTCTTTCTCAGATTCTCTTTTACACACAAAATCTTTCTTAATCTCTCCTTCTCTCTCTCTCTCTCTCTCTCAATTCTCTCTCTCTCTCTCTTTCTGTGTCTCAGTCTCTCTCTCTCTTTCTCAAACACACAAAATCTCTCAATCTCTTTCTCAGATTCTCTTTTACACACAAAATCTTTCTTAATCTCTCTCTCTCTCTCTCTCTCTCTCTCTCTCTCTCTCTCTCTCAATTCTCTCTCTCTCTCACTCTTTCTGTATCTCAGTCTCTCTCTCTCTTTCTCAAAACACACAAAATCTCTCAATCTCTTTCTCAGTCTCTCTTTTACACACAAAATCTTCCCCAGTCTCTCCTTTTCTCTCTCTCTCTTAATCTCTCTCTCAATCTCTCTCTCTCTGTCTCTCTCAATCTCTCTGTGTCTCTCTCAATTTCTCTCTCTCTCTCTTACTTTTTCTCACTCAGTTCAGAGGCCAAGTTGCTAACTCCAGACAAAACACTTTAGTGTAATTTTATCCCATTGGAGTGATTTCCCATTAGGCATGGGGGGTGAGTAGGCGGTCTGCACTGTAGTAAATGAAATATTAACTCCCAAGGTCTTAAACCACCAACACAGGTCAATGGGGACACTTGTTCCTTCTTAGCTGTGATTCACACAACCTTCTCCCCAGATGGAGCTGAACCCCAGGCAGAGGATGGGTGTTTTAAGACTCCCTAGAGTGACAGTGCAAATGTAGCTTTTCCATTGTGTACATGGGTTGTAGAGCTCAAAGCAAATGTCCGCAGATTCCCCATCAGTCCCTGAAAGCATGGGTAGCATTGACTTTGGCCTTTTAATACAGGTACCCTGTGACTTACGACTACAATTCACCCCAAAATTTCTGTTGTTCAGTACATTTTGCCCCGTTTTATGACCTTTCCTGCCTCAGCTGTTAAGTGAATCACTGCAGATGATAAGTTTGCTTGTTCAGAAGGTCGCAGAAGGGGATCACGTGATCCCCCCGGGACACTGCGACGGTCATAAATATGAACCGGTTGCCAAGCATCTGAATTTTGATCACATGATCACGGGGATGCTGAAAAGGTAACAGAAAAACGGTCATAAGTCACTTTTTTTTAGTGCCGTTGTAACTTTAAACAAACTGTCGTAAGTTGAGGACTACCTGTAGAAGGAGGAAAGCCATTCTTTCATACGACAAATTTCTGCATTTAAAAGTGCATTTTGGCCTAGATTTTGCAGATCCTTCCATTTATGTGTTAAATCGCTGCTGAGCACACTTGAAATATTTTGATTGTTTCTTAAAGGGGGTTGCCTGTGTATCCCTTTGGTTGTGGGCTGTAGTGACCGCCATCAAACCAGCTTAACCACCTCACAAAGAAGTAAATAGTAAATGCTAAGTCCTTGTGGCTCCTCCTGGCCTGAGGTCAACTTTTCCCATATCCTGAATAATTTCTGTATCAGGAAGATCTCTTTCCTGCTCTCCCTCTTCAGTTATTGACCAACAGCTGATCTTGTCTCAAATTTGTCAATCAAGATGACAGAACTGAAGATTAATGGCTTCCTTCTCTACCTTCCCCCCCCCCTTCCTGGTTGGGAACTCAAGTCTTTCTGTTTGACTCCGGTTTTCCATCAATGATGCATTGTGATAAATGTACAAAAAAGCCTTCAGAGATAGCCATCTAGACACACCTTAGTTCACCCAGATTGCATCCAGATGCAGATGTGTTTGGAAGATCCAATGGCACGAATGAGATTTAGGTGAATAATTTGTGTTCTTGATAGATCTGCTTTGGCTCTGATTCGTTATGGATTCGTTATGGAAAGCAGAGTATATTTGTAGCTCAAGGTTAAACTTTGGGGTCCCTGGTGCTCTCTGAGTTTGGTGGTTTTCTTGCAGATGTTTGACTATCATTAACACTGATGATGTTGCCTAGTTTGGTGATAAAACGCCTGCAAGAAGATAATCAAAATCAGAGAACACCAAGGATCCCACAATCCTCCTCCTCCTCTTCCTCCTCCTCCTCCTCCTCCTCGTCCTCCTCCTCCCACCACTCCCTTCCAGCACTGATAATCTTACCTAGTTGGGTCATGAAACGTCTGCAAGAAAACCACCAAACTCAGAGACCACCAAGGAGCCCACAGTTATGGATCCATCCTGGCAGGTCAGAGTTCATTTAATTCCAAAGGAGATAAATCGATCTTAATCACGTGTGGAAGTCCTTTTAATTCTTTTCTGGAATTTTTTTTTTTTTTTTTTTTTTTTTTTTGTCCTTCAGATACCTTTTATTTATTTATTTATATGGGCACCTTAAGCCTCCAGTGGCTCTGAGGAGAACATCATATGCAGCTCTTGTGATAGGTTTAAAAAGAGATTTCAAATTCAGCTGGTCAGGTGAAAAGATACACTTTGGGCCAATCACAAACCTGACATCTTGAAGAGTTACCACCGCTGATAAAAAAATCCTCCAGTATTAACATAGAATTCTCGCCACTCCCTAGCGAAGAGACATTAAACCACTAAAGGGAGAATGAAGATTCCATCACGCAAGCCTTAAGAAAAAGAGGGATATTTTTTTTAAAAAAAAAACCCAACCAAATGTCTTTTAATAAGTCATAGTCCCCAAACCCGTTGCTCTACGCAGAGGTTTATCCATTATGCAGGTGTCGACATACTACTGCATTCTCACATCATTCTTGTATTCTTCTACACTTGCCTCGAATGTGCTAAGCACATGCTGACAGACGCCCATGAGGTCTTCTAGTCCCTTCTGGAAGGCATCTATAGCAGGTAGACCACCTCTGGTCTGGATGCGGAAGTTGATTTTGCTTTCCGAGGGATGAGTGATGCTATAACCACAAAACTCAATTTCAGGGTTTTTCATAATCATGTATCTCAAAGAATTGCCGAGGGTGTGGTCCTCATTGTTGAGCACAAATGTGACACAGGTCTTATCCGACCCCTCAGCTCGTACCATCTGCAGCACGCGCGGCTGCTGCTTCTCCTCTTCGTCCCCCATCTCTTCCCTTCTTTTCTGGAATTTTATTCATTTTCTGGAGCTTGATTCATTTTCTGGAATTGTATTCGTTTTCTGGAGTTGAGGCTTGAAACTTCCAAGTATGAAGTGTGGAAGAAATGGGCTGACTGAAGGATGCTGAGTTGTTAATTTCTGATTTTATTATTGTTGTGGAAAGTGCTCCATCTTTGAGTCGTGAACCCATCAAAGAATCATTTGCCACTTGAAAGGAAGCTACACGGTCAGGTCTTGTGAGGTGGGATTTATACCCTCATCTGTTTCCCATTAGTATTCCAGATTAATTGCACCCCATTGCTCTGTGTCAAGAAGCGAGAGAGTCGGAGAAGCCGAAAGGAAAGGAAGAATAGTACTTTAGGAGGTGTGATTTCAGACGCTCTCTTAATATCAAATGTGCATTAAAAAGAAGCTGGGCCCAATTTTTAAGGTGATATATTTATATTCTGAGGAGCTGCAATCAGGAATGGCAGCATTGGCAGCATCCAGATGTTGGAATTTTTGAAAGTGGAGTCAGCTTGCTATCAGAAAAACCTGCTATCACTTTTTCAAAACCTTCCCTCGGAACTTCTTGGATTGTTCAAACAGTCCGCTGTTCTTATAAATGTAAATGGACAGTTTTCTGAGGCTTTCCAGGAAAATCCAAATTATTTGCAGCTGGAATAATCCTGAAGCTTCTTCGGCAAATTGCGTTCCAATTTTTAATCTGTCCGATGGAAAAGAAGCATAGTGAACGTCTCAATACAAGAGCACGCTCAAAGCAACACTGGAAGGAAATCTGAAAAAAATTATAAAGCTAGGATAAGAAATCAGAAGTCTCTTTTGCTAGGAAAGAAAAACTTGAAGGAAGCTTGACAAGATAGTCAGCATCTTAGGACCGGGAGCAGAATTTGCATTGCTAAGCAAGGTGGCTGTTAACTAAGACGTGCCCAATTTTATGACCTTTTTTTTGGCATGGTTGTTAAATGAGTCACTGCAGTCATTAAGCAAATCATGCCATTGTGAAGTGAATCCGGCCTTTCCATTGATTTTGATTGTTGAAAGCCAGTTGGGAAAGTCATAAATCAGGGGTCTTCAAATGTGGCCCTTTGATGACTTGTGGACTTCAACTCCCAGAATTCCTCAGCCAGCGTGTCTGGCTGAGGAATTCTGGGAGTTGAAGTCCACAAGTCATCAAAGGGACAAGTTTGAAGACCCCTGTCATAACTTGTGATCACACAACCCCAGGATGCTGCAATTTCCAGGTGCCTGAATTTTGAGCATGTGACCCTGGGGAGGCCATGACAGTCGTAAGTGCGAGGACCAGTCATAAACCACTTTTTTTACAGGAGCCTGGTAACTTCCAACCATCGCTAAATGAATGCTGATAAGCTGATGACTACTTTTACAGACTATGCTGATTTTTTTTTTTTACAACCTTAAGTCAGGGACAGACTCAATGGTGGGATTCAAATATACGAACAACCGGTTCTCTCCGTGGATGCCGCTTCTTCCGGAAGTCCAGTTAGCTCCCAGTTCTACCGAACTGGTGTGAACTGGCTGAATCCCACCACTGGACAGACTGATTGGAGAACTCTCTGAATTAGCGTGACAATTAGAATATTGCTCAAATGCAGCACAAAGGCAGCAAGAACCTGGATGCCTTTTGCAGGGAAGAAACAATATTGATTCAGTCAAATACTCTTTCATTCCTGTTGAGTCCGTTGGAACAAAATTTGCACAGAGCATCCTGCAGAGTCCTTCAGATTTTTAAGAGAGAAAGAGCTATTGTCCACATCCTGAAAAAACCTGGGCAGAAAGGTCCCCAAATGCTCAGCTCTGGTCACGAAGGGAAGGAATCTTTTTCAGAAAGTTGATGTTTGGCTGTGATGTGGTCCATGATTAATGAAGGGGAAAGCCCTTGGAGATAAGCTATCTAAAGGGCAGATTGGGTAGCTGCCCCATCATGCAAACTCTGCGGGGAGAATGTAAACAAATCCAGGCTCTGTGGGTTTTCTTTTTTTCTTTCTGTGACAAAAACCAGGGATTCAGGTCCATTTCCAAATGGGTCCCCCTGTCTCATCCCATTAAAATCCACCGCCAGCCGTACTTTCCTTCGGGGACGCTGGGCAGAGCTAAAACACAGGAAGAGCGGTTGCAGGAACTGGTTATGGATAGTCTAGAAAAAAGCAGGAAAAACAGTGTTCCAGTATTTGAGGGGCTTTCACAGAGTAGAGGGGGTCAACCTATTTTCCAAAGCACTTGAAGGCAGGACAAGATGCAATGGATGGAAACTGATCAAGGAGAGAAGCAACCCAGAACTCAGGAGACATTTCTTGACAGTGAGAACTATTAACCAGTGGAACAACCTGCCTCCAGAAGTTGTGGTGCTCCAACACTGGAGGTTTTTAAGAAGAGACTGGACAGCCATTTGTCTAAATGGGTATAAGGTCTCTGGTTTGAGCAGGGGGTTGGACTAGAAGACCTCCAAGGCTCCTTCCAGCTCTATTTTGATTGATTGATTGATTGATTAACTACAGTTTTGCAAAATGCAATTTGATGCCCATCCCTCCTGTTAGCGTAACACATAATGGGATGACATCAGGAACTTTTGAGCACAGTGGGTCCTGTTTCAAATGGTGTGGGTGTTTTAAAATTAGGCATCTTTTTCATTTTAAAGAAAACACTTGGCATGGTGATGTCCCAAACAACTTCCTTATGTTGTCGTAGAGAATAATAACAGAAGAACAGAGTTGGAAGCGACCTTGGAGATCTTCTAGTCCAACCCCCTGCTCAGGCAGGAAATCCTACACCATTTCAGACAAATGGCTGTCCAGTCTCTTCTTAAAAACCTCCAGTGATGGAGCACCCACAACTTCTGAAGGCAGGTTGTTCCACTGATTAATTGTCCTCACTGTTAGGAAGTTTCTCCTTAATTCCAGGTTGCTTCTCTCTTTGATTGGTTTCCATCCGTGGTTTGTTGTCTTGCTTTCTGGTGCTTTGGAGGTTAGATTGACCCCAGTTCCACCCTACTCTGCCCTGGTCAGAAGAAAAAGGACAGTGAGAAATTGGAATGACCTTAAATGGAGGGTTACCAAGCTAGAGGAGGATCTGGAAGCCAGCTTCTGTGAGGAACAGTTAAGAATGTGAGTATGCTTGCCCTATAGAAAAGATGATGGAGGAAAATATGACAGGACTTTTTAAAGATCTGAAAGCGTGTCCCTTAGGCTTAGAAGGATTTACAGATCTACAGAAAAACAGAGCTGAAGGAACCTTGTAATTCAACGCCCTGCTCAAGCAGGAGACCCTATGCCAAATAAGGGATGGAGCACCCACAATTTCTGGAGGTAGGCCATTCAGCTGATTAATCGTCCTCACTGTCAGAAAATCTCTCCTTATTTCTAGGTTGGTTCTGCCTTTGATAAGCTTCCATCTGTTACTTCTTGTCCTGCCCTCAGGAACTTTGGAGACTAAGTCCCCTCTCTCTGTGACAGCCTCTCAAGTATTGGAAGACTACTATCATCTTCCCCCCTCCCAATTATTCTCTTTGTTAGACTAGACCTACCTAGTTACCTCAACTGTAGCCTCCATCTTTGACGTAGCTTCATCTTTAATGCTCTCGTGGGTATAACTCGGGCTAGTAGCGTTGCTGCTTCACACCTGTGTCCAGGTAACAGATGTTACAATGGACAATTTCACCACTCAGTACACAAGATGCAACCGGCTTGGGTGTGAGTTTGGCTCTTGGAGAAGGACCCCTTGTTTGAAGAGCCTTGAAAGCTAGACACAACTCAACTCCCAAAGAATAATAACCCGGTTCAAGGGGAGGTGTTTGCACTCCTGTCGAATGTGGAAACAGTTTCAATGGGATCAGCAGCGTGTGTTTGTGCATCCATGTGTAAAGAGAAGGCCGGGGAGGGGAGGGAAGTCGTCAAGAGCTGCTATTCACTTGGTGGCCCTCTTGTTAAGTCCCGTTGGCTGCTTTGCATCCCAAAGAGGAGATGTGAAGCTGATGACAACCGGCCAGGAGGCCAAATAAAATACCGGAATCAAAAAGCGCTGAAAGATGAGAACAGGTGAACTTGTTAATAATAAAACCCCAGCTCCGTCTTGTCTGTGACTGGGACAATGGGCGATGAAGAACGGCTGGCCTTTGCTTATCATCAAGCTGGAATTATAAATATATGCCGGTTTTGTGCCCAACTTTCCACTTGTTGCTTTTTGTTTGATTGCTTTCCACGGAGTCGTAACCAGTCCTGTGACATGGTGTCCAGGCTTCTTTCATCTTTTCCGTCTTCCTCTTCCTCTTCCTCCTCCTCCTCCTCCTTCTCCATCTCCTTCCATTCCTTCTTGTCCTCCTCCTTTTTTTCCTTTTTTTCCTTCTTCTCCTTCCTCTCTACCTTCTCCTTCTCCTGTTTCCCTACCTTCACTTTCTCCTCCATTTTGAAAAAAATCTCCTTCTCCTTCCTCTCTACCTTTTCTTTCTCCTCCTCCATTTTGAAAAAAAAAAACCTTCTACTTCTACTTTTCCTCCTCCTCCTTCTTCCTCCCTCCCTCCCTCCCTCCATATTTTCTCCTCCATTTTGAAAACAAAAATCTCCACCTCCATCTCCATCACTGTTCCTTTCTGCTGATTCATCGGAAATCCATTGGAAATCATAACAGAAGCTCCTCTAATCTCTGTTCTTTAAATATTGAAGAGATGAAACCATTATTTAATCTACCTGCCCCCAAATCTGAGTCCCTAGTACTGTAAATTATTCTAGTCCAAAAATGGGGTGCAACCAGGCCTTAGTTTCTACTTCTTCCTAGTGTTTTCCCAACGACACTCTTACTACTACACAAGGGACAGTTTTACATCATTCATAGGACACAGATTTAACCTGGAGGTTACACGAAGCTGAATGTAACCACGGCCAAGGCGTTTTGCCCATGCTTCTGTGCCATCACCTGTCTTCTGGAAAAATCTCCTCTCAGCCCCTGCCCACCCCCATACAATAGAGCCCCTTCTCTGCAGTGAAGACCCCCCCCCAGTTCCAGGTCTTTAAGTCTAGTTGGGTGAAGTCTTCTCCTTAATGTAATGATCCTGATTGGTTCACTATTTTATATTACTGGGTATTATTTTTTAATAGTCTACAGTTGATTTTTGTTGATCTTGACCTCATGGTGAGATGGGCAGCCAACCATTTTAATCAATCAATCAATCAAATCGTTTGGGTACAGAGTCTCATTGCTTGTGCTGGGAAATGAATGAATCAGTGAAAGGCAGCAACTAGCTTCTAAGTTAATCTGTTTAAGCCGGTTGTGTTAGTGTAGCTGTTGAGGCACATACCAGGAGTTGTGTTATTTATAATCCAGGATCAGCCTGTTGAGATAAAGAAACCTATGATAGCTAAGTGTGGCATCTGTTAAAGGCCATGCATGTTACTGATAACCAAAGATTTTGAACCCAAGGAGACAGAATGGTCATCCCCTGGCCGTTGATATTTGGAAACCCAGCCTTGCTTTTTTTCAAAGCGTGGCTAACATTCCCCTGCTTCACCACAACCCCCCTTCCAACTTTTTAACAGATTAAGAGTTGGAAGGGACCTTGGAGGTCTTCTAGTCCAACCCCCTGCTCAAGCAATAGACCCTGTGCCATTCCAGACTTTATGCCTTGTGGGCCCCAAGTTTTCAAACTTTTTTATATAGAGATAGAGATAATACAGAGTGTAAATCATAGAGTCTAAGAGAGATTTGATATAGAGAGATGGAGAGATAGAGAGATATAGATATAGATAGAAGATAGATAGATAGATAGATAGATAGAGAGAGAGAGAGAGAGAGAGAGAGAGAGAGAGAGAGAGAGAGAGAGAGAGAGAGAGAGAGAGAGAGAGTGAGAGTGCTTTTTTTCTAAAAAAAAATGTGCTGGAACTCACACACATCATACAACCCGCCTTGCCTACCCTACAAGTTCCATCCCAAAAAGGTGCCGGAACTCCGTTCTGGGCGTTCTATGAGAAAAAAAGCCCTGGATAGATAGATAGATAGATAGATAGATAGATAGATAGATAGATAGATAGATAGATAGATAGATAGATAGATAGATAGATAGATAGATAGATAGATAGATAAACACACACACATTAGCATTTTTTAAAAATACTCAACTCTCCATTTGTATTAAAGCAATTCATTTGTTTTAATATTGTAACAAGCAATAAAGGTGAACAAGCCTTCGCTAATTATGCTACAATACCTTTTCAAACACTGACCACAGTTCCAGACTCTGTCCAATTCCCCCCCCTCCCCATCCTGTCTGGTTTCCCCCAGACCGAGCCCCATTTTTTAAAATCCTTGCCTATAAACTCAAGGAAGCTTGTGCCCTTCTGTTCTCAAACACCTGGGTGGTATTATCTGGATTTGCAGTAATAGACATTTATCATCTCTTATATGCATTGATTGGTATTTATTTTGCTTTAAAGCTAATTTAGTCCCTGTGATAGAATGACAGATTAACAGTCCCCCAAGCCCACTCATCTGTTTAGTCCTCGTTTCGGCAGGTTTCGTGGAAAAATATTTCAGTTTTGGAAATCTGGAGTAAAAATGCAGCAAAGTTATAATTTACGGTGTCCACAGCGCTTTCGGTTAGATTTCATTCAACACAGAGGGAGTCGGTGGTGGTTCTGCTCATTTTCTGAACACACTCTTACAAGGTCCATTTGGACAACACTCTCATTATAGTTATTGTCGTCTGTAAGGTTCTCTTCTCCTCTTACTCTACACAACCAGCCTGAAGAGCAGGAAACAAATGGAGAAGTCTATCAAATGGAGGAAGGTCTATGAAAGTTCTCAACCCTCCAGGTTGTCCCTAAGATTGCTTTTTCCAAAAGGCAGCTGGACTTTCTTTTTTTTTTTTTTTTTGAAAACGTTTTCCTTCTCATCCAAGAAGAACTGAAGAAACTTCTTGGAGGAAAAGTGAAACATTTTCGAAGAAAAAAGAACTAGGAAATCCAGTTGCCTTTTGGAAAAAGCACCTTTGGGACAATCCATCCATCCATCAGAATAGAACTTCACCACAACCCCCCTTCCAACTTTTTTAACAGATTAAGAGTTGGAAAGGGACCTTGGAGGTCTTCTAGTCCAGCCCTCTGCTCAGACAGGAGACCCTATAACTCCTTTTCTTTTTTGCAGAGCTACATCAAAAACCCTGGCTGGAGACAGCCAATCCACGCTGCCTTAGAACCAGGCTAACCAAAAAACAAAACAAAACATTGCTTTTCATCAGACTGATGGCAATTTGTTTTGAAATCTCCTTTGCAAGATACGACTTGCCCACTCGTAGGGGTAGCATTCTCGCTCTTACCTAGGATCTGCGTTTTTACATGCTTGTAATGCGAGTTGCACTTTCAACCCACCGTCTGGGGAGACAGGATAAACACAAGTAGATCTCAACTTGCAACACTGCGTTTAGTGACTGTTCGAAGTTACAACAGTACTGAAAAAAAGAGACTTAGGACCGTTTTTCACGCAACGTTTGCAGCATCCCCTACAGTCCCGTGATCCCCCCACTTGGCCACCGACTCGTATTTATGACCTTTGCAGGGTCACATGATCCCCTCTGGGGACCTTCTGACAAACAAAGTCAGTGGGGGAAGCCAGATTCACTTAACAACCGTGCTACCAACTGGAAAACTGCAGCGATCCATTGAACAACGGTGGCCAGAAAAGTCGTAAAATGGGGGGAGGGGGCAAAGCTCAATTTACAAGTGTCTCGCTTAGCAACATAAATTTTGGGCTCAGTTTTGGTGGCCAGTTGAGGGCTTCCTGAAGAATCCTACATTCGCCCCATTGCGACTCAAACAGATGTTCTCATGGTTTGCACACCAAGTCAAGTCCACGGGGATGTTTGGAAGACAGCGGAGACTGTGAGCTGAGGAAGACGGACGAGGCCAAGCGAGATTTATGGTGGCGACAAGGGATGAGTTGTTGCAATCTCTCTTAATCCTCTTCCCAGCGGGAGCCGAAAGCTGTGGCAAATTGGGAACAAAAAAGAGTTCAGCTGGATCTAAGATCTAGTTTAACATCGCATTTCCCACTGGGGCCAAACCTAAGGTTACCGGGTTGCACCATCCAGTGTGTGTTCCCCAGTGGGCTTGGCGACGCCTCTGATTCCAGAATTAATTCTGAAATCAGAGTTCATGCCTCAACGATTAGGAGACACCGATAGATTTAACTTGCACAAATCCGTCGAAGCAGAAGCCTTAAAACCACCGAGTTGCATCTTGATTGTAGCAAGTTCATCTTGTAGTGATAAGCCATGGACTTTCTTTAGACCAGGGGTAGGCAACCTTGGCTCTTTTATGGCGCGTGGACTCAACTCTCGGAATTCTGGGAGTTGAAGTCCACGAGTCATAAAAGAGTCAAGGTGGCCTACCCCTGCTTTAGACCAGTGGTTCTCAACCTTTTTCAGGTTGAGACCCCACTTGCCCCGCCCATGCGCGGCGTAACCCTGGTGCGCATGCGTGCGTGTGTCGGGCCAATCCGCGCATGACAAAAAAACAAAAAAAACCCCCAAAAAACCAACAAAAAAACAAAATGGCGGACCGCGACGGGCCGATCCGCGCATGCGCAGCGCGCGCATGATGGCCCGATCCACGCATGCGCGGCATGCACACGACAAAACAAAACAAAAAAAATGGCGGACAGCGGTGTCCGGCGACCCCCGCGAAATGGTCGTTCGACCCCAAATGGGGTCGCAACCCATAGGTTGAGAACCGCTGCTTTAGACCATCGTAATTGTCCCATCATTAATTTCAGCTTCTGGAACAGAGGGAGGAAGTTTCTCTGACCATCTTCTCCACACAGTAACTTGGTTTCATTGGTATTTATTTATTAGACTTATATGCCGGCCACCCTACCTACCGGTATCACGAAACGGTTGGACTGATTTGTGCTTATACAATCCTAGGCTGCATTAACCGAGGGATAGAATCAAGATCACGTGAAGTGCTGATACCACTTTATATCGCCTTGGTAAGGCCACACTTGGAATATTGCATCCAGTTTTGGTCACCATATTGTTAAGAAGATGTTGAAACTCTGGAAAGAGTGCACGGAAGATCAACAAAGATGATTAGGGGGACTGGAGGCTAAAATATATAAAGAACAGTTGCTGGAATTGGGTATGTCTGGTTTAATGAAGAGAAGCACTAGGGGGTGACATGATAGCAGTGTTCCACTATCTCAGGGGTTGCCACAAAGAAGAGGGAGTCAAGCTATTCTCCAAAGCACCAGAAGAGGCAGGACAAGAAGCAAGAGAGAAGCAACCTAGAACTAAGGGAAAAAATGTTGCCAGTGAGAACAATTAACCAGTGGAACAACCTGCCTCCAGAAATTGGGGATGCTCCATCACTGGAGGTTTTAAAGGAGAGATTGGACGACGATTTGTCTGAAACGATATAGAGTTTCCTGCTTGATCAGGGGGTTGGACTAGAAGACCTCCAAGATCCCTTCCAACTCTCTGTTGTTTTCTTTTTAAACCAGATGCACTGTTTCCCCTTTCAAATCTATCCCAAGCCACGGCCAGGGGATGTTTCCTTTTTCCATTCTTTTTTGCTCAGAAGACAGTCTCCGGGACCGAAATTGTAGAACGGCTGAAACTGTGTTTGAACAACTACCGTAAGTTGAGCAGAAGAACAGGTTCACCTGCGCCAAGAGGGCCCTTCTCCACCAACCGTGAATACTTCAACATCAAAAGACCACCTGGTTTCCCATTTCTTGTATTTACTATAAACAGGACATTTAACAGGCTGGCTGGGTGGTATTGAGAGAAAGGCAGGAGCAGAAAGAGTGTAACAAGAAAGCGGGACCCGAAAGTGTGAGAACTTTCTGCAATCCCCCCCAAAGAGCGGTCAGCTTTCCTTCTACAGGTAGTCCTCAGCTTATGACCACAACTGAGCCCAAAATTTAGGTTGCTAAGTGAGACGCTTTCTTCCAACCCTATGATTTTATGAAAAGGGGGACCAACCAGGCCTTCTGTGGAGAGCATCTCAGAGCAGGCAGAATCACTGCATAGATCTGTGGTGGCGAACCTACGGCACGGGTGCCCTCTCTGTGGGCACGCGCGCTGTCGCCCGAGTCCTGGGCCTTCAGTTAGGTTTTATAAAACCTTTTCGTTTTAGGCCTCCGCCGCTGTGTGCCCAAAAAAAAAAAAGGTTCAATCACTCAATCAATTTCAGCTTCTCGCGGGGAAAAAAAAGATCTTGCAAAGTTGGAATTGATTGATCAAACTTTTTAGTCCCACCCAGCCTGCCATTACTACCGCAGCCATGCCCACCCAATGGGCCACATCCACCTGGCACCCGACAATGCATAAGTGGGTTTTGGGTTGCAGTTTGGGCACTCGGTCTCTAAAAGATTCGCTGTCACTGGCATAGATCATACATTGGATCAGACCAATGGCAAATATTTTGGCTGCTGGAGACAAGAGATTCCATCTGATTCTTCCCATGTGTTCTTTGAACATGGGTGTGTTTTCTTCCAAGCAGCTGTAATATCATTCTGAATTGGCAAGGCTGGTCCACTCTTCCCACACAAAAGCTGTGTTTTGGGATTCAGGCACACAGACAAATGACTTTTTCATAATAAAGCCCTTTTTCCCCTGCTAATGAGTGATGACTTTTGCTGGTGGGAATTCCATGGAATGAGACACAACGGTATGCCAGAAAGTCTGCCTGGAGGCCGAACCAAGAATAAGCTGATGGGCAGTCTCCTAACGCGGATTCAGTCTAGCTGACACAAGGAGAGAGAGGTGTGATTATGCCAGGGAGGGCCAATCATTGTTAAGGATCCAAACATTTTGGTTTCTACTTCTATGGACCTGTTCTTGAAGGTGCATTTTATAAACAGGATTGCATGCTTTTTAACCAAGATGGTTAGATTTCCTTCTACTCGTGCCAAAGGGATAATATTTAGCATCTCTCTCTCTCCCTCTCTCTCTCTCTCTCTCTCTCCATCCATATCTATCTATCTGTCTGTCTTCCATCCATCCATCCATCCATCCATCCATCCATCCATCCATCCATCTCTCTGTCTCTCTGCCTGTCTCTTTCTCTCTTTCTTTCTCTTTCTCTCTCTTTCTCTTTCTCTCTCCATCTATATTACCTATCTGTCTGTCTGTCTTCTGTCTTCCGTCTGTGTCTACTTACCTCTCTCTCTCTCTCTCTCTCTCACACACACACACACACACACACACACACACACACACACACACACACACACACAAACGTAATAACTGTCATGATTTATTACCATAATGTTGGGCTTGTAAATTAAGGACTACCTGTATATTTCATATATACAACTAAACACACTCACACACAGAGAGATACATGTGTTTGTGTAAATACATAAATACAGTTATAATGTCTATTTATGTAGGTATTATAACCATACACTAAATATTCTTGTGCTATTCCGTCTTGGAAAGGAAGTAAGACAAGTAGGAATTCTCCTCGCAAGTTGATGAGGGCGGATGACCGGAGGGACTCATTGTCTACAAGGACGTTGTGTGCAGCTCTGCAAACACACTTCTGACGGCCCAGAATAATTTATGTATCGCCTCTAGCTGTGGTGCCGGAGATCTGGAATGTGCCCAATTCACAGCCATTCAACCGAAGGAAAACGATAGGAGTCATCCAAGTTTCTCCTCCCTTTCACACCAGCATCATTTATTTGAAATAACGTCATGACCGGGTTTTTTTTGTTTTTTGTTTTTGTCTTCTTTCATTGTGTTTGCCAAAGTTCTGATCTTACCACCTCAGTTTTTTCCCCCTTTCAGTTCAACTTAGAGAAAACTAAGCCAGGGTGGAGAGCAAAACTGAAAAGCATGTACAGTAACAGAAGTCACTTGCCTGCTTTTGTCGGTCTGATCTGCTTGGGCCAAACTACACATTACTTCAGAGATATTCTTTGACCTTCCAGAATTCGGTCTTATCAATGCTATTGATTAGGTGGAGGTCCTACCTGTACTTTTCCTCCAGGAGAGCATTTATACTAGTCTTCCCTCTCCCCATTTTGGAAATGCAAAAATTGTAGACAATGTAGGTGGAATAATGGGTCCAAGGATCTCATAATCTCATGGATCTACCCATGTTGTGTTAATTCCACTTTGGCAAACCATCTTTTTAAAACGGAAAAGGAATTTAGAGAACTCTTTTGGACATCCCCGGGACTTCACAATAAGCTCTGATTCTCTTCCAGAATCTTCAGTTGACATGCTTTCTCCTTCCAAAATGTTGATCCTTATTAGCTGGATTGGCAAGCGTTACGATCCAGGGGGAATATGCAATATGGAAGACATCAAGACGGGAAATTCTTTGTTCGGATTGGTGCAAGCGAAGAGCACAAAATGAACTGAAAGAAACTAGCTGCTTTGTTTGTCTGGATGCACAAGTGCAAATTTTGGCATGGTTTATTGTTCTGAAACGAACAGGAACCATACAAGGATCACTTCAAACCGATAACAACTGTCAAATATCTCTTGTTATTCCCCATTCCAGTGGCGTGGCCAAAGATACAATTGCTGTTTTCTACCTTTGTTAACGAAGAGCAAAAAAACCTCCATCTTTGTCAACAGGTTACTGTTTTAATTGTGCGAAGTTGTGTCTTGCACACTAACTAACCTCTTTGCGCCCAGCTCCTGGTGAACAAAACTCTTCCACAGTTAGCTGACAGGCACAAAAGCAGAGGAGACTTTTAAGATGTGAGTTTGTCCTCAGAATTATTTTTTTTTTTTTACAGGGTCTTAAATTTCAACTAGCAGTCAATTAAGAAGGAGAGGATTTTTTTTTTAAAAAAAGCTCTCTTTTCCCTCTCTCCTTTAAATGTCGAATAAAGAATTTGCTTGAATCAGTTTACCAGCTTGTCTATTAGTTGTGCAGCTGGCATCACAAAGTCAGCAAGATCACATGCACTATTAGTCTGAGGTCTTCATTGACAGGGGAATTAAGTGTCTGTCTGGCCAATGGCTAAAAAATCATTATTTCTAATGCCCCGTGTTCGGTTTGATTCTTTTGATGACCATGAACAGATGGGATTTGTTCCTTCTCCCTGCTACAAATCTGTTAATCAAATAAGTCAATATAGATCTGAAAAAAAAGAAGAGAGAAACAACATCCTCTTTGCAATTGAGCATTTCCTGGTTTCGTTACACATCTTTCTTTTTCTTTTTTTATTTTGCAAAAGACTAACTCATATATAATGTGTTATCAATGGGAATAAAATACAAAACAGAAAAAAACAGAAAAAACATACATCCAACAGTTAACACTCTCCACAGTTGTTGTTTCTTCTTCTTCTTCTTCTTCTTCTTCTTCTTCTTCTTCTTCTTCTTCTTCTTCTTCTTCTTCTTCTTCTTCTTCTTCTTCTTCTTCTTCTTCTTCTTCTTCTTCTTCTTCTTCTTCTTCTTCTTCTTCTTCTTCTTCCCCTTCCCCTTCCCCTTCCCCTTCCCCTTCTCCTCCTCCTCCTCCTCCTCCTCCTCCTCCTCCTCCTCCTCCTCCTCCTCCTCCTCCTCCTCCTCCTCCAGGGGTGTTTCATAGTAATTAGGGGTATTATTTTCCTTGTGTATTTAATGAGGCCATTAAGTTCCTGTCATGTTACACATCAGTCTTAATTTGACTGGGTATCCTTGGAGCATTTCCTTGGGGGGGCATTTATCTTGGAAAAAAACCAAAACCCACCTCACCTGAAGGATCAGCATGGGTTGGCAGATGCGTAAAGGAATTAATTGCTGCTAATGAAGCTAATTACCCTCCCGAGAATGCAGGAAGTGACAGCTCCTGCTCGCTTGTCAAGTGAGAGGCCATGGTTCTTTGCCCAGAGACCTTGGAGAGAGGATCCAAGTTCTGGTGGACAAGCCGGGACATTCTGTTGTCCGAGTGACACTCCAGTAAGGGTTGACCTCTGCAAATAATTGCATCCAAACGTCTTGGGGAAATCTGGCTTCTTTGAATCAGTGTGTGAAATGTTTCAGATTACTTGTTTTTTCAGTCGCCATAAAAGCATTTGTCTCCACTCGTGTGGAGACATGATAAGCTAAGAAAACATTTCATTACAAAGGGACCTAATTCTAGGAAACTCACCGTATTTCTCTCTGGCAGTGATGACTTCATGTCTGATTTATCGTTCCTAGGAATTTCTTTATTAGGCCCTTGAAGGCATAATTCATGCACAGTGCGCCGGATAGGAAGGCCGGGAAAGCTGATGAGCATGGAGAGAATAAAAGGTGCTCGGACTGGTTCCAGTGCAAAAGCATTAAAGACACTTGTACTCTTGTATTAGTTATGTGTGCATATAGGGTTGTTCCTCTGGTGCCACACAAGTGGGTGTCCAATTGGGGTCTTTCCTGCAGCTGTTGTTGTTGTTGTTGTTGTTGTTGTTGTTATTATTATTATTATTATTATTATTATTATTATTATTATTATTATTGTGAGAGGTCAGGGCCCTGGTCAGGAGCTGATGGTAGCTGCAGGACAAGATACAGTGACTCATCCAGGATAGATTAACTTTATATACATACATGTGTATGTGTGCGTGCAGCTGTATGTGGACAATTGATTTCATAATATAAGTTATATATCTGGTAACCTCCTCCTCCTCCTCCACCACCACCACCTCTTCCTCCTATTCTCCTTCTCCTTCTCTTCCTCTCTTCCTCTGCCTCTTCCTCTTCTCCTCCTCCTCCTCCCTCTCCTCCTCCTCTTCCCCTCTTCCTCCTACTTTTCCTCTTCTTCTTTTCCTCCTCCTCTTCCCCTCTCCTCCTCCTCCTCCTCCTTCTTTTCTTCCTCCTCTTCTCCTTCTGCTTCTCCTCCTCCTTCTCCTCCCCTTCCCCCTCCTCTTCCTCTACATTGGAATTTGGTAAACTTCCCCTCCCCCAGTGCTTTATTAATGCACTTACATTTTTTTTTAATATAAAATTCTTTTATTAAAACAATCAACATCGAACACAAAAAAAACATCCTGTGCAGCAATCATCATGGCACCTGATATACAATACTATGCACTTACATTTTTTGATAAGGTCCCTTTCTCTCTCTTCTCAAGAACAGCATCTGATGCTGTTTGAATAATATTTGCTGAGGGAGACCTGGAGGGAACGGATCAGACCCTCACTTGTTGGCCAACTTGAAAGCAGAAGCCTCAAACCTCAGTCCCAGCTAGAACCTTTCTTTGCCTCTCAGAGATGCAAAGAGTTGAACCTTGAACTGACAGGCGGTGGACACTCACGTAGCCAGCCAGCCTCAGTATATCCTCTTGATCTTTGAAAGGTCAGGCCCTTCACTGAAAAATGTGTTTCTGCTTGCTTTCTTCCCCCTGTTCAGATAATGGTGCAGCTAGTGACAAATCTGAGAGGACACAACTCAGGTCTTTCAGAACATCTACCATCCAGTGGCCTTCACCCAGCAGACAAGGCACATCTGGTTTACGTTCCACGTGTTCAGTAGTTATCCATCTTGATGCATACTATGATTTTATGTTCAATGCTGATTGTTTTAATAAAAGAATTTTTATTTATTTTTTTTAATTTATTTATTTATAAGAGAAACACCAAACAAACAAAAGGTACTCGGAGTATACTTGAAGAGGGAAGGGAGGAGGGAAGAACGTTTACTAAAACAGATGTTTACAAAGATTAATACCTAATGTTGTATGCTATGTTCTAAGATGATTGTTTAGCAATAGGATCTTTGGTTTAATGTTGACCACATTAATATGGAACCAGATAAGATAACCAATCAAACAAAGTGTAACAGGAGTATAGTTGAGGCTAGACGCGATGGGTGGAACAAGGCTTACTAACTCAGACATTTTCAATGACTAATACTTAGTATTGTATATCAGGTGCCATGATGATTGCTGCACAATATGTTTTTATGTTCAATGTTGATTGTTTTAATAAAAGAATTTTATATATAAAAAAAAATAAAAGAATTTTTTCATTTTAAAAAAAAAGATGCTTCCTCTTTCCCTTGATACATAGATCCTCAGCCACAACAAGACGACTCAATTCCTTGCGTTAAGAGAAAAAAAAACAACAATGCCTGTTGGCTTAATTAGGGCCACAACAGGCCCTAATTATGCCTCATAAAGTGCTTTGATTTGCTTTCATTTGTTAGGCTTGTACCAGCCACAAAATCTACTAGCGCTCGATCAGTTAAATAGCTTTGGTTGAGTAATGCTCCCATTCTGCCTTGCTCACCTGAGTAAAAATGTCAGGGAAGGCAGACATGGATAGATCTTCATTGTCAACCCACCGTATCTCTTTTGATCTGCCTTGGTAAGTAAGCCAAAACAGGAGCATGTCTTTACTTGGGGGATTCCTCGAATCACAGACTTGTCAAACCGTAATTTAGCTGAGCGAGGTTGTAGAAAAATTTGTTTTCTTAAATGGGGGGATTGAAAATCTGGAGAAAAGTCAGCAAGACTCAGTTTGGTCTGATGGTTAGTACCTAGAAAGTTGGAGGCCATGAGGTCAAGATCCATCTTGGCCATGAAAGCCAGCTGAGTGACTTTGGGTCAATGACCAGGAGATGGTGAGTTCTAGTCCCACTTTAGACATGAAAGCTGACTGGGTGACTTGAGCCAATCCCCAGGGGACAGTGAGTTCTAATCCTGCCTTAGGCATGAAAGCCAACTGGGTGACTTTGGGCCAATCACTAGGAGACAGTGAGTTCTAGTCCTCCCTTAGGCATGAAAGACAACTGGGTGACTTTGGGCCAGTCGCTCTTTCTCAGCCCAACTTATCTTAAAGGTTGTTGTTCTGTGGAAAATAGGAGGAAGTTGTGTTGGATATGTTTGCCACCTTGCTTTAGCTGTGAAAATAATGAAAGCAGGATACAAATAAATGAGCTCTCCTCCTTCCCACTGACTACTAAAGTTGGACTTTTGACTTGGCCTTAACCTCAGGCAGATGCCAACTAGATTACCAGACCAACGGTGAGGAGAATTTGGAGAATTTAGCCAGATTCCTTCACACAGTAGGCCCTCTTATTGTCCACGCGTGAAGAAGAGTTAAAAAAAAAAATTCTGTAAGTACAGAAAATGCTAAGAGAGGGGTGATGGGAGCTAACTGGTGAATTGTCCAGGCAGGGCATCTGGTGATGTCAAGCTACTGACATGTGGTCACTGTCAAGAGAAAATTTTTGGCTTGTGGGAATCCCTCCTCCGCTGACCCTTTCCTTAGTCATCAATTATTTCCACCATCTTTCCAAACTGCCAAGAACTGCCAAGCCGAAGATAAAAGCAAACTTTCCTGGCCCCGATTTCCAGGTCTTTCAAACCTCCAGCCTATAATAACTTCCACAGCCAAAGGAAGGGTCTCAGCAGTGAGAAGCAGGTCAGCTTGGAGAGGAAGCGGGAAAGAACACTTAACAATGATGTAGTAGCTTCTAATGGAAGAAAGCTAAGGAATTAATCAAGGTCCTGGATCCCATTTGTTAATGACAGGCCAAGGATGTTTTTTCTTAATTGTTCAAAGCGGCAGATGAAGCCTTGGGTTTTCCAGCCAAGTGTTGTCAGACGGACAGGGTTAAGGGTTGGATTCCAAGGCAGGAGAGGTGTCACATGAAGAACTGAGATAGGACATAGAATCATAGGGCTGGAAGGGACCTCAAAGGTCTTCTAGTCCAACCTCCTGCTCAAAGCAGGAGAGCTTATACCAGGGGTAGGCAACCTTGGCTCTTTGATGACTGGTGGACTTCAACTCCCAGAATTCCTGAGCCAGCCATGCTGAGGGGAAAGGGAAAGGTTTCCAAGCTGAGCCATGCTGGCTCAGGAATTCTGGGAGTTGAAGTCCACGAGTCATGAGGGGGCCATAGTTCCCCCATGCTGGCTCAGGAATTCTGGGAGTTGAAGTCCACAAGTCATCAAAGAGCCAAGGTTGCCTACCCCTGCCCTATACCAGGGGTAGGAAACTTGGCTCTTTTATGACTTGTGGACTTCAACTCCCAGAATTCCTGAGCCAGCCATGCTGAGGGGAAAGGGAAAGGTTTCCAAGCTGAGCCATGTTGGCTCAGGAATTCTGGGAGTTGAAGTCCGCAAGTCATGAAGGGGTCTTAGTTCCCTCATGCTGGCTCAGGAATTCTGGGAGTTGAAGTCCACGAGTCATCAAAGAGCCAAGGTTGCCTACCCCTGCCTTATACCAACCATGCCTTCAAGAGAACAGCCCTTGAGGTGATACTGAAGAGTTAAGATAACCAGGTTTTCAAGATGGAGAACTGTGAGGTGACATCGAACCACGAAGAGAGCTGGGTTTTAACATGGCAGATTCTGAGGTAACACTGAAGAGGGAAGGTGGCTACGTTCTTGGGACTGAGAGCTCTCCCTTTGAGTTTGTGTCTGGATGCTACTGCAGTGTTGGTCAACTCTTGTTTGGTTACTTGATGGACCACATGAAAGTCCTTCATCTTTATTCTTCTCTGTTAGATACTAGAGTCTTACACTCCATAGTTGCTCCTGCACTGGAAGAATAAACCTAGACCAAAAGCACCCATCTTCTTTCCTCCCCATACCCCTGGCCCAGAATCTGATACTTTAAAATTCTTTTATAATTGATTGTCTGTGCGTACTTGTGTGTACATTTTTTTAACCTTATATAATTCCTTTAAGTCTTCCCTTTCCATTAAAGTATTAAATATTCTCTAAGTCCATAATTAAGTCCTCTTTGCTCTCATTAAGGTATTACGTCTTTATTAAACATTGACAAAAAAATAAGAGGAGAATAAAAATAAAAGAATTCCTTGTGCTACCTTGAATTGGCTGGGCCAGGGGTGCATGCGTAGATTTGCAGTATTAATAAAGGAGAATATTTGTAGCTCATGAGGGGTCCTTACTGCTCTCTGAGCTTGATGGTTTTCTTGCAGATGTTTCATTACCCAAACTAGGTAACATCATCAGTGCTAGAAGGGAGTCGAATTTATAGAGGAGGGGGGAGGGAGGGAGGGAGGGAAGGAAGGAAGGAAGGAAGGAAGGAAGGAAGGAAGGAAGGAAGGAAGGAAGGAAGGAAGGAAGGAAAGACTATGGGATCCTAGGCACTCTCTGAGCTTGCTTGTTTTCTTGCAGACATTTTATTACCCAAACTAGATAACATCATCAGTCCAGTACTAGCACTCATGATGTTACCTAGTTTGGATAATGAAACATTATATGAACTGACATACTTCAGGGCCTTTAATCCATCCAACATAAAGTCCAGGTAATTCTTGATTTATGACCCAGGTAGGGATTGGAAAATTCATTGTTAAAGCAATCATTAAGTAACCGCACCTGATTTTATGACTATGATTTGGAACTTTTTCTGCTGACTTCCCCATTGATGAGGAGATATAGAATAGAATAGAATAGAATAGAATAGAATAGAATAGAATAGAATAGAATAGAATAGAATAGAAATACAGTACCATATGTACAGGACGTACAGTACCATATGTACAGTACCGGACGTACGGGACCGTACGTACAGCACCGTACGTACAGGACCGGACATACAGGACCGGACGTACAGCACCAGACAACCAGCACTGGATGTACAGGACTGTACGTACAGTACTGCACGTAAAGTACCAGACGTACAGCACTGGATGTACAGGACCAGACGTACAGGACTGTATGTACAGCACCGGACGTACAGGACCGGACATGCAGCACCGGACAAACAGCACTGGACGTACAGCACCGGACGTACAGCACCGGATGTACAGTACTGCACGTACAGGACCAGATGTACAGCGCCGGATGTACAGGACCATACGTACAGCACCGGACGTACAGTACTGGATGTACAGGACTGTACGTACAGTACTGCACGTAAAGTACCAGACGTACAGCACTGGATGTACCGGACCATACGTACAGGACCGGACGTGCAGCACCGGACAAACAGCACCGTACGTACAGGACCATACGTACAGGACCGTACGTACAGGACCATACGTACAGGACCGTACGTACAGCACCGGATGTACAGTACTGCATGTACAGTACCGGACGTACAGGACCGGACGGACAGGACCATACGTACAGGACCATACGTACAGGACCGTACGTGCAGCACCGGATGTACAGTACTGCATGTACAGTACCGGACGTACAGGACCGGACGGACAGGACCATACGTACAGGACCATACGTACAGGACCGTACGTACAGCACCGGATGTACAGTACTGCATGTACAGTACCGAACGTACAGGACCGGACGTACAGGACCATACGTACAGGACCGGACGGACAGGACCATACGTACAGGACCATACGTACAGGACCGTACGTGCAGCACCGGATGTACAGTACTGCATGTACAGTACCGAACGTACAGGACCGGACGTACAGGACCATACGTACAGGACCGGACGTACAGGACCGGACGTACAGGACCGGACATATAGGACCCGATGTACATATGGTACTGTACGTCCGGTGCTGTACGCCTGGTCCTGTATGTACGGTCCTGTACGTGCAATACTGTACGTCCGGTCCTGTACGTCCAGTACTGTACATCCGGTGCTGTATGTCCGGTCCTGTACATATGCTACTATATTTCCGGTCCGGTACGTCCGGCACTGTATGTCCAGTCCGCTATGTCCGGTACTAGAATAGAACACAGAAAGAATAGAATAGAATAGAATAGAATAGAATAGAATAGAATAGAATAGAATAGAATAGAATAGAATAGAATATAGAATAGAATAAAATTAGAATAGAATAGACTAGAATGGACTGGACTGGACTGGACTGGACTGGACTGGACTGGACTGGACTGGACTGGACTGGAATAGAATAGAATAGAATAGAATAGAATAGAATAGAATAGAATAGAATAGAATGGAATAGAATAGAATAGAATAGAATAGAACAGAATAGAATAGAATAGAATAGAATAGAGCTGGAAGGGACCCTGGAGGTCTTCTAGTCCAGCCTCCTGCTCAAGCTGGAGAACCTACACCATCTCAGACAGGTGATTGTCTAGTCTCTTCTTAAAAACCTCCAGTGATGGAGCACCCACAATTTCTGGGGGCAAGCTGTTCCACTGGTTGTTTGTCCTCACCGTCAGGAAGTTTAAGATGGACACAAGTGAATGCAAATAAGTCATAATTATTAAATGCAAGAGGATGGCGGCTATGACGATGAGAAACCATTTCTCATGGGCTGTGCTTAGTTAACAATAGTAATCCATAATAATGAAGCGATTAAAACTCGAGAAGCTAATTAAATCCACCATCGCTGGCTTGCACCCCAGGAGTTGCTCTGAGGGATATTTAAGGGATTAAATATTTATTCCCAACCTAATACACACATAAATTAAACCTAATGTTTGTTTTTTTTGTTTTCAATGTGGGGTTTAACTGAACCAAGACAAGCATGGAAAAAAAGATAATTAAAATTGTCAAACATTGTTAATTCCGTCAGTGTTGCCAGCGGAAGCCTGCAGATGTCTTATATATAAAAAGATTGATTTTCATCTTTGAGCTGTAGGCGGCTGCAAGCATCTTATTGCCTCCTCAATTCACGACCCCCATTGAGTTCAAAATTTCTGTGGCCAAGGGACACATTTGTTAAGTGAATCTTACGACTTTTCTTGCCACAGTTGTTAAGTCAATCCCTGCAGTTGTTAACTTAGGAACACGGTTGTTAAGTGAATCTCGCTTTCCCCCCATTGACTTTGCTTGGCAGAAGGTGGCAGAAGTGGATCACGTGATCCCGGGACGCTGCGACCGTCAGTGGCTCAGCGTCTGAATTTTGATCACGTGATCATGAGGATGCTGCAATGGTCATAAGTGTGAAAAATGGTCTTGGGAAAAACAATGCCCCAGGAGCTTCTTTTGGGGCATGTGCCAACGGGACAGTGGGCAGGGACTTGGACCAGAAGACCACCAAGTTCTCTCCTTCCAGCGCTAGGATTCTACATTAATAATACCTTGAGGGGTCCTGGGTGCTCTCTGAGCTTGCTTGTTTTCTTGCAGACGTTTCATGACCCAGCTAGGTAACATCATCAGTGCTAGAAGGCAGGGGGGTTTGCAGAGTGGAGGAGGAGGAAGAAGAGAAGGAGAAGGATTGTGGGGTCCTGGGTGCTCTCTGAGCTTGCTTGTTTTCTTGCAGACGTTTCATGACCCAAACTACGTAACATCATCAGTGCTAGAAAGGGATGGGGTTAGGAGGAGGGGGGAAGAGGAGGAAGAGGAGGAGGAGGAGGAGGAGGAGGAGGACTGTGGGGTCCCAGGTGTTCTCTGACCTTGCTTGTTTTCTTGCAGATGGTTCATTACCCAAACTAAGTAACATCATCAGTGCTAGAAGGGAGTGAAATTTAAGGAGAGGAGGGAAGGAAGGAAGGAAGGAAGGAAGGAAGGAAGGAAGGAAGGAAAGAAGGAAGGAAAGAAGGAAGGAAAGAAGGAAGGAAGGAAGGAAGGAAGGAAGGAAGGAAGGAAGGAAGGAAGGCAGGCTTGTTTTCTTGCAGACGTTTCATTACCCTAACTAGGTAGCATCATCAGTGTCAGGAAGGAGTGCTATTTGCTGTTGGTTTATATTCTGGGGTCTTGTCTGTCTGGGTGGGTGGGGGCGATCTTAGGGATTCTTTGGTTGGGCTGTTTACTAATGTAAACAGTGTTGTTGTGAGCCGCCCCGGGTCTTGGGAGAGGGGCGGCATATAAATAAAATAAATAAATAAATAAATAAAATAATGGCTCTGTGGCATTGGGGTATTGCTGACTTGAATGTTGGTCTGAAGGTGACCTTGGAGTTGATCTAGGCTGTTCTGAGTGCTGATTGCTGGTGGGGAGGTGCTGGGGTCTTTTTCTCCTCTGGGTTGGTTGATTGTCTCTTTTGGTCTATCGATATTGTTCATATCTCCGTGTCTATTGATGGCTGATTTGTCAGAGGGCCAGGCTTCTAGAAATCCCCTGGCATTTTTGCAGAATCTGGCCATAGAGGATGGTCACATTTCCCCCATTGAAACTATGGTTAAATCTGTCAACGTGTGGTGAAATTAAGGAATTTTCGTCATGCCTTTTGACCGCCAGTTGGTGTTCATGGATGGGTTCTGCCCGTCTTCTGCCTGTTTGTCCCACATCGTGGCTGTTGCAGCTCTTACATTGTATGTTGTGGATGACTCCTGTTCTTTCTTCTGGGGTTGCTGGGTCTTTTAATTATACCTTGTGATAACCTCGCAGCACCAGGGGAATCTGGGCTTGTCTAATGCTTCCAGTTCACAAATGGGGCAAAATCCTCCCTTATGTGATTCAGCCTGAAAGTGAAATCTGCTTAGCTTCAATTAACTGCCTTATGACTTCACTGGGATTTTATGAGGATAATATAGACAGTATCTGATTCCCAGGCATTATAATGATGGGTGTCCAAGTATCCCAGAACATGAGAAGAGTCACACCCTTGAGAATCCAAGCCACCCAAGACTTTGGAAGTTCAGAAGGTCAAGTGTCTAGAAATTGGGCAGTTCTGTTTGGTGGAACTGTAATCGTTGCTTGCCCATGAGCTTGGAGGAAAAATGCAAATCCTTGTCAACACAAGCTTAATGCAAAAGGTAGCATTGTTTTTCTTTTTATCCTTGGATTGCTTTTAAAATAATGATCCGAAAACAGAAAAACAAAACGTGAAGGTAAAAAAAAAAAAAACCACATACATTGTGGGTTGTAGTTTGCATGGACAGGGATATGAGTATCATGTGAAATGAATAATCCATACAATGATCATGCTCCCATGTTGGGAATAACCCAGTCATCTTCCAAGCCAATCAAATCTCTGAATCTGTAGTTCTGGTAGCAACCATAACAGATCATAGCAGGATAACCTAGTTGGAAGAGAGTTTGGAGGTCTTCTCTCTCAAGCAGGAGAGTCTATTCCATCCCAGACAAATGGCTGTCCAATCTTTGTCCTGTCCAAATTCTGGCAGGCAGTCCTCCCCAAAGGCAGGAAAAGAAGCAAGGGATGGAAACTAATCAAGGAGAGGACCAACCTAGAATTAAGGAGGAACCTCCTAACAGTGAGGACAATTAACCAGTGGAACAGCTTTGCCTTCATCACTAGAGGTTTTTGAGAAGAGACTGGACAATCATTTGTCTGAAATGGTATAGGGTCTCCTGCGCGAGCAGGAGGTTGGACTAGGCTAGAAGACCTCCAAGGCCCCTTCCAACTCTATTATTCTATATTCTATGTTCTAAGAACAACTGCTATGGGAGAAGTATGGAGGTATTCCAGATAGTGAACATGGTAAGGAAGGCCAAACACACACACACACACAAACACACACACACACCCATCATCCTCTCCATTACTTGCTGGATCCTCCACCCCCAATCCTGTTGGCTTCCTGTTACTTCAAAGAAGACCTTGGAAAGCCCAACCTTTTCACACGCTGCCAGAACCAGGGTCACGACCTGCCAAAGGGAATATTCCCATCTCAGATATTCCTCATGGAGCAATCATGGAAGGTGTTGTCTCTGTTTCTCTTTGATGCGGCTTCTCCTTTGCTCGGAAGGTCCTCCTTTGATGTGGCTAGGTAGCTATGCCAATGATTCAGTTTTTGCTACTTGATGTTCTACAAGCACACCACCCAGGAAGGGTTCAGCCAAGAGACAACTCGGCAGAACTGATGGTATCAGCATCACCGTTCCCTTGGGTTTTCCATACTTCTAGACTTGCTCTCCATGGCTTCTTCCCCTAGTGCCGGGCTTCCAAATTTTTTGAATTTTGTTGAACTTTGAAGACCAGTTGTAAACCCTTTCCTTCAGAACCATTGTCACCTCAAATGGTCACTCTAGCAAATGGTTGTAATTTGAGTATTACAAAAAAAACCCAATGAACTAAATGAACTTGTCATGTCAACAAGTTATCATTGGTAATTTCATCGATTTTGTCTTAGTAGGAACACTTCAGTCTTTAAGCATTTATGTCCTTCTATGTTGCCACCACACTTTCCTTGACATGCTGTCCTCCTCCTCTTCCTCCTCCTCCTCCTCCTCTTGAAAATGGAATAAGCTTTACTGCAAAACAAGATAAAACTGTTGTCCATCTTCCTTCCCTTCCCGCTTCCCACTTCCCTTCCTTCCTTCCTTCCTTCCTTCCTTCCTTCCTTCCTTCCTTCCTTCCTTCCTTCCTTCCTTCCTTCCTTCCTTCCTTCCCCATAAGTTGGGCATCTAAAAATATAAATGCATTCTTAGATTGTAAAGTATATGGTGTGAAGCTTCAGGTTGGCATAGATAGATAGATAGATAGATAGATAGATAGATAGATAGATAGATAGATAGATAGATAGATAGATAGATAGATAGATAGATGTAGATAGAGATAGATAGAGATAGATAGAGATAGAGATAGAGATAGAGATAGAGATAGAGATAGAAAGATTAGATACATTTATTTATTAATCCAGTTAATAATAGAGGGAACGATGGATGGATGGATGGACGGACGGACGGACGAACAGACAGATATATAGGTAGGTGATAGATAATGTAGAGAGACACATGAATCCTTCATTCAGAATACAGAAATATATAACAGATATTATACTTTGAATGTTATCTCATTTCCCTGTATACAAGATGTTTGGCCTGCAGTCCTCAGCTGAGAGTTTGTTACGGTTGTGTGTTCTTCCTCAGTGTGTTCCTTTTGTGAGACTCTTCTCCACTCTTGCCCACATGATCTGAAAGGTCTTCTTCTGGTTTGGTTGTGTCTGACAGCTGTTGTTGCTTCCAGACCCTGTCATGAACTGCTCTGGCAGCAGGACAATTCCCTTGAAATTGGGGGTTATTTGGGCATCGGTCAGGTTTTTTTAAGCATTAATGCCTCCCTCCCAGGCACTCCAGGATTGCTAGCTGGGCCTGCAGAAAGTATATTGGTTTTTATGGAACTCTCCTAAATGGACTTTCTGGCCTTTTTCAAACAATCTGAGAAAATTGCCCATCAGTCAGGGGTGGCAAACACTCACAAACTCACACCTGCTGCGGGTTGAAACTCTACTTGATGGCGATGCAGGCGAAGCCACCCTTGTTAACTCAAGAGGGTAGTGAAATACGGCAAACACTCGAAAGATAATAGTGCTTCACTGCTGCTGTTGATATTGTGATTTGGAAATTATAGCAGACACTGCTGGGAAGGCTATTTCAAACAAAACCAATAAGATAAGATAAGAGCCCTATCTCAGCCTCCATCAGCCTGGAGCTTCAGGACCATGGCTTATCCTGTTCTTTGCCTGGTCCAACGTTTTCCTATCAGGAAATAAACAACAGCCCTTCAAGACTTACATCTTCAACCATCTCCTTTGGTGGCATGGCTTCTCCTCCTCCTCCTCCTCCTCCTCCTCCTCCTCCTCCTCCTCCTCCTTCTCCTTCTCCTTCTCCTTCTCCTTCTCCTTCTCCTTCTCCTTCTCCTTCTCCTTCTCCTTCTCCTTCTCCTTCTCCTTCTTCTTCTTCTTCTTCTTCTTCTTCTTCTTCTTCTTCTTCTTCTTCTTCTTCTTCTTCTTCTTCTTCTCCTCCTCCTCCTCCTCCTCCTCCTCTTCCTCCTCTTCCTCTTCCTCCTTCTCCTTCTCCTTCTCCTTCTCCTTCTCCTTCTCCTTCTCCTTCTCCTTCTCCTTCTCCTTCTTCTCCTTCTCCTTCTCCTTCACCTCCTCCTCCTCCTCCTCTTCCTCCTTCTCCTCCTCTTTCTCCTTCTTCCTTCTTCCTTCTTCCTTCTTCCTTCTTCCTTCTCCTCCTCTTCCTCCTTCTCCTCCTCTTTCTCCTTCTTCCTTCTTCCTTCTTCCTTCTCCTCCTCCTCCTCCTCCTCCTCCTCCTCCTCCTCCTCCTCCTCCCACTGATGAGGATACCTAGTTTGAGTAATGAAACATCTGCAAGAAAACAACCAAGCTCAGAGAGCACCAAGGACCCCACACTCCTAGTTGTCCTCATCCTCTCCCTCTCCCCTCCTCCTCCTCCTTCTCTTCTTCTAACTCGCCACAGACAACTTGCTTTGGGACAATTCAATACTGTATTAATAGTTTCATTCAGATACTTTTATATCCATGGTGACCATGTTTGCATCAAAATTACAGGTAGTCCTCAATTTACAATGCTTTGTTTAGTGACCGTTCAAATCACAATGGCACAGGAAAAAAAAGTGATTTAAGATCATTTTTCACACTGACGACCATGGTCACATGTTCAAAATTTGGATGCCAGGCAACTGACTCATATCTGCATCCCTTTGCTTGGCCGCCCCCCACACCACCGGTCTGCAAAGCCGAAAAGGTTGGGAAACTCTGGTATAGGGTCTCCTGCTGGACAGGGGGGATGGACCAGAGGACTTTCAAGGACCCTTCTCACTCTGTTGGAAATGATCCTTCATTTTCTTCTTCTTCAACCTAATATGAAGAAGTGAAATTGATCTCACATTTTCATACAGTACTTCCTATATACAACAGCCAAACCTCTCTTTTTCCCCAACGTCTCACAATCTTTGAGCTCCTGGACTTATTTTCCATTCTAGCTAAGAAGCCACAGAGAAGAGGGGGTCAAGCTATTCTCCAAAGCACCTGAGGGCAGGACAAGAAGCAACGGATGGAAACCCATCAAGGAGAGAAGCAACCTGGAACTAAGGAGAAACTTCCTGACAGAACAATTAACCAGTGGAACAACCTGCCCCCAGAAGCGGTGAATGCTCCAACACTGGAAGTTTTAAAGAAGAGATTGGACAGCCATTTGTCGGAAATGGGATAGGGTTTCCTGCCTGAGCAGTGGGTTGGACTAGATGACCTCCAAGGTCCCTTCCAACTTCTTCTTCTTCTTCTTCTTCTTCTTCTTCTTCTTCTTCTTCTTCTTCTTCTTCTTCTTCTTCTTCTTCTTCTTCTTCTTCTTCTTCTTCTTCTTCTTCTTCTTCTTCTTCTTCTTCTTATTATTATTATTATTATTATTATTATTATTATTATTATTATTATTATTATTATTATTATTATTATTATTATTAGCCGCTCAGCTTCGGCTTGAGTTTTATTGTCTGCTCCAAACAACAGGGCTAAACTCTGCAGAAGGCCTGTTTGCATTATCCCTGAAGTGAGTGAGTAAATACTCTTTGGTATCACTGAGTGGACAAAAGAGAGAAGGAGAACCAGAGAGAAGATGCTAATTAGACCCCCATGGGGAAGCTAACTTGGCCGGTGAAAGAGGTGCTGCTTTTCATGCAAATCTTGAGTCAATATTGTTTCACACTTTTGCAAATACGAGGGCTGTTGACTCAAGGAGATCTATGGGACGGATATATTTCCGTTAAGTCGGACCCCACCTGGTTAACTAAATTCTGTCTGCCAGTTTCATGGAGAAAAACATCTTGCTTTCCCAAGATGGTAAGTGGTAAACTACAAAAAAAGAAAAAAGAAGAAAAAAAGGTT
Source organism: Bothrops alternatus (assembly GCA_034064705.1). NCBI lineage: Eukaryota > Metazoa > Chordata > Lepidosauria > Squamata > Viperidae > Bothrops > Bothrops alternatus. The sequence continues at coordinate 21,951 of JARGCV010000015.1, read as the reverse complement.
TATTTTGGGCTAGGGGCAGAGTTTTGTGGTAAGAACATATATTTTCCATGAGGAAGGTCCTCGAATCGCTATTACTTTATAATCTGTTTGCAATTATGTGGTCCTAGCTGCCAGTTCTTACAGAATGCAGACTAACAGTGTTGGGAGGTCATCTAGTCCATCCCCTGCTCAAGCAGGAAGCCCTACACCAGGGGTTCTCAACCTTGGCAACTTTAAGACTTGTGGACTTCAACTCCCAGAATTCCTCAGATAGCTTTGCTGGCTGAGGAATTCTGGGAGTTGAAGTCCACAAGTCTTAAAGTTGCCAAGGTTGAGAACCCCTGCCCTACACCATCCTAATCAAGCTGCGGTCCAATCTCTTCTTGAAAACTTCCACTGATGGAGCACCCACAATTTCTGAAGGCTGTCCCATTGATTGATTTTTCTCACAAGAAACAGGACCACGTCTCAACGACAACAGCCAGTCAGCCAGCCAAATCACCCGAAACCAGAGGCAACAAACACCATTTGCAACACACGGACGATACTTAAACACTGAAGACTAAGGCCCAGCAACAACAACCAACCAATCAAACAGCCCGAAACCAGACCATGAATCAGCAACATCCAGACTAATTTACATAGCAGAAAAAGGTATTTAAAGGCCAGTGCTCTGACAGACGCACACAATTCAAAGGGCAGTGAAGGTGTCCCCCTGAATGGAGACGAAATGTCTGCAGCCAAATCGCCAAACTCGGAGATCAAATCAACAGCCTTACTGTTCTCACTGTCAGGAAATTAATTCTAGGATGGATTTCTCTTTGATAAGTATCCATCCGATACTTCTTGTCCTGCCCTCTGGTGCTTTGGAGAATAGATGGTCCCCCTCTTCTCTGAAACAGTGGCCTAAGATAAGCCCACCTTGAATTTTGTTGATTAATCTGTGTTCAATCACCTCGACCGTTAGTAGATCAGATTCTTGTATATAGATTGCATGGGATAAACTCGTCAGGCTTTTGAACTCAGTTCTTGCTCCTGACAACTATAGACAAACCTTGTGTGTTTTCACTACTTCCCGATTCATTGATATCAAGAATATAATTGCTCTAAAGTAGGCATCTCCAAACATCATCATCATCATCATCATCATCAGAATAATAATAAAGTTGGAAGGGACCTTGGAGGTCTTCTAGTCAAACCCCAACTCATTTCAGACAGATGGCTGTCCAGTCTCTTCTTAAAAACTTCCAGTGTTGGAGCATTCACCACTTCTGGAGGCAGGTTGTTCCACTGGTTAATTGTTCTGACTGTCAGGAAATTTTTCCTTATTTCCAGGTTGCTTCTCTCCTTGATTAGTTTCCACCCATTGCTTCTTGTCCTGCCTTCAGGCGCTTTGGAGAATAGCTTGACTCCCTCTTCTTTGGGGCAGCCCCTGAGATATTGGAAGACTGCTATCCTGTCCCCCCTCGTCCTTCTCTTCATTAAACTAGACACACCCAATTCCAGCAACCGTTCCTTCTATGTTTTAGCCTCCAGTCCCCTAATCATCTTTGTTGCTCTTCTCTGCACTCTTTCGTGAGTCTCAACATCTTTTTTACATTGTGGTGACCAAAACTGGATGCCGTATTCCAAGTGTGGCCTTACCAGGGCATTGGCAATTTTAAGGCAACGTTAAGGCTCGTGGACTTCAATGGATGTGATTTCCATGCTGGTTGGGGAACTCTGGGAGTTGAAGTCCACAAGTCTTAAAGTTGTCAAGTTTGGAGACCTCCTGCTCTAAAGAGAAGAGCTTGCAAATCTAGTATGTTCGTCAAAAAGTCTGGGGTTTTGTCCCCCCCCAAAAAAAACGGTGTTCCTCAAACTTCCTAAGCTTGTTTCAGGGATGTTCCAGAGACAGTATTCTTTTTTGTCTCTGCAATTCTGGGTGGGAAAACCTTGGAATCCAATTTAGAAATGGGGCCCAGAGTGGGAACGACTGGATTTGCAGATCAAAGTGAAATTGATAGGAACAACTGCAAGCTTGTCTTCTCCAACCTGAGTTGTCTAGCTTCTTCCACTCATGGGCACCATGGCAGACAGTCAGGGGAATCGAACAAATCTGGAGAATGCAAGGGTTTTGGGCGGGAATCTGCCGCTTTGAAATAGGAACGGGTGCTCCCCTTCAGCGTTTGGGTTCAAGAATAAGGGGAAATCCGGCAACATCTCCATCAAATCCCATCCCTCTTTTGTAGCTTTGGCGGTTGGGCTGCATCCCGGAAGGATCTGCCAAACCGGCCTGGAGTTCTTGGGATTTATGGGTCTGGTTTCCCCCCCCCTCCTCCATCTCTTTCTGTCTTTCTCTCCCTGGCAGCGTTTCAAGGAAGAAACGAGATCCAGAGTTTTTCAAAGAGGAGATTCCTTAATCATCCATGCTGGCTGACTGTCATTACATGTCGATTTGGGACCTGAATTGTGAAGATGGGAAAATGTAAGGAGATTTGGGTTGCTAAGGAATAAAGAGGGCAGATGATCCTTTGCCAATGTGCCAAGTGTGTTCTCATCTGGCTGATGGGAACAACTGGGCTGGGGTGTGTGTCCAGATTGCGTGTCTTTCCTGATGCTCTGCTCCAGAGGGAAAGCCTGGGTGCAATTTAAACTACAAGTCACCCTCAGATGACAACGCTTTGTTTAGCGACTGTCCAAAGTCACAGCAACACTGAAAAAAAAAGGGACCTATGACTGTTTTTCACATTTACAACCCTCACAACCTCTTAAGAACATAAGAACATAAGAAGAGCCATGCTGAATCAGGCCAAAGCCCATCGAGTCCAGCATTCTGTGTCACACAGTGGCCCACCAATTGTACATGGGGATCTTGAGCAGAAAGAGAAGGCAAAACCCTCCCTTTCCCTTGACCCCCAACAAATGGGACTCAAGGGAATCCTGCCTGCCTCAACCAACATAGAGGCGGCACATGGACATCCGTTTTAATAGCCACCGATACACTTGGCATCCATGAATCTATCTAGCCCTGCCTTGAAGCTGTCAAGGCTGACAGCTGTCACGACCCCTTCAGGAAGTGAATTCCATAAATCAACGTGAATTGGGCACGTGACTCTTCCAGGTCACGTGATCAAAATTCAGACGCTTGGCCACGGACTCATATTTACGACGGTCGCAGCGTCCTTTTTTGCGACATTCCGACAAGCAAAGTCAATGGGGGGAAGATGGATTCACTTAACAACCGGGTTGCTAACTTAACAACTGCAGTGATTCATTTAACAACTTTGGCGAGAAAAGCCATAAAACGGGGCCAAAGTCACTTAAGATATGTCTCACTTAGTGACAGAGATTCTGGGCTCGATTTTAGTCCTAAGTCGAGGACTACCTGTACTGCAAAAATCCAGGGTGTTTTTAGCTACTGTGGCCTGAAGTTGTCCCAGCATTTTGTCGTCCTCGACATTGAGCAGGCATCTTTTACCTTGAGGACATTTGGCTGAGCAGTGAGAAAATCAAGACTTCCTCTGTGAGGGCTGGTAGCATGCAGTGCCCAATTCACCCATGTCAAGGTAACTAATCAAGGAGAGAAGCAACCTAGAATCAAGAAGAAATTTCCTGACAGTGAGAACAATTAACCACGGCTTGCCTCCATAGGTTGTGGGTGCTTCAACACTGGAGATTTTTAAGAAGAGACTAGACAACCATTTCATTGAAATGGTATAGGATTTCCTGCCTGAGCAGGGGGTTGGACTAGATGACCTCCAAGGCCCCTTCCAACTTTGTTATTCTATTCTATTCTATTCTATTCTATTCTATGCTATTCTATTCTATTCTATTCTATTCTATTCTATTCTATTCTATTCTATTCTATTCTATTCTATTCTATTCTATTCTATTCTATTCCACTAGATCAACTCATGAATGCAGTTAGCACATATCAACATTTAGAGGCCCGCGTCTCATTTTAGATTATGCCAAACTATCAGTTGTGTTTCAAATCTGGGATTAAACTGGGAGACAGAGTTGAATACAGGAAACAATCCGTTCCCACCTGGTGTGAGCGGATTTAGAGAAAAACTGGAGAGCCAGAGCAATCGTAGAGAAAACCCCCAGAATCTGTGCCATTGAAACAAATAACTGGAATGGGGTTTTAAGAGACAGCTTGACACTTTTATGAGGGTGAAAACAAGATTTGTGAGCTGCTAGGACAAAGCCAGGAGGTTGGCTGGAAATAACTCAAGTGAGCCCAGCCACCTTGGGCCAAGTAGCAGCTTCCGGACTGATTTCCCTCCCCCCACCACCACCTTCCACACAATTTTGCCACTTTCCAAGAAGGAAACAGGCAGTGCGTGTGTGAGAAAATGCCGCAGCAGCCACGCCAGGAATGAGAACTCTGCAAAACAGCTGAAATGTCAAAAGTGGCCCGCAATGTGGCTTTGTCAAATACAAAGAATCAGGAGCACACCTGAAGTTTCAATTAAGTTGGTTTATTGTCCACATCCGGCAACAAGAATCTAATCAATCATGGTCAGCACTAAATTGGCCCTAGATAAAAGTTCACAACATTCAAGAGGAGTTGGGCTTAAACCCCTTCTTGCAAACTCCTTTGCTTTCCGGGCAGTGGGTCACCAGTTTTTAAGATATAGCTGGAGAGGGCCCAGCCTAAAAATAATAATAATAATCATCGTCATCATTTTCTTGATGCCGCTTGGAAAAAAATAAGGTGCTCCCTGAAACGGGTGCAATTTTATAACTTCAGGTGCCTTGGTTCCTGGAACTTTCAACCTCAAAGACTTCACGTATAGGATCAGTTGATCCCTAAAGAAACAGCTGCGGGGTACCTATCTAAACCAGAGAGGCGCCCTTTGATCAGGGCTGGCCAATCATAACAACATTATGATACATCCGTAACAGCTTTCATGCGCAGGAGCCCGACGCCCTTTGCAAGCCTTCATTAATTCCTGCAACGCCCAGCGCTGATTGCTCCTGTAATTATCCAACTGTCAGCTTCAAAGACGGCTCTCTAATAATGGGAGAGCAGAGATGGTTGGTTTCAGCTCCTGGTGCCATCTCCTGAGGGAACCTCTGCCAATCCAGAGGGAACTCCAAGTTTTCCAGCCTTCACATCCCACAGGTCAAGAGTTCAGGCCGGGGTGGAGACTCACCCATCAGCATCTCTTCAAGGGAACCATCCAAACCCTTCGGCTTGCAAGAACCTGCTTTGGAGGTATGGTGGAGCAGAAGATGCTTGGCGTGGCCGTCTCTGCTGCTGGCATGTGGAAGACACAGGAATGGGCAGCCCAAAACTCTCAAATTGGGTGCAGACCCAGAATTCTTCTGTTGCAAGCCTCAAAAATCAAGTGCTCCTGGCCATTCCTATCTAAGGTCTAATCTGACCTTGCTTAGTTGACTTGGTCAACCTTGACTTTCTGCTGTTGTTGATGATGACCATGTTCTCAGTTCAGTTGTGTCTGACTCTTGGGGATGTTATGGGCCAGGTCTCTCCAGGTCTTCTGATCTTGTACTCCTCCTTTCAGTTGTTCTATGCTCGTCCAGCCACCATCTTCTTTGGGGGATCTGGTTTCCTTTTACCACTAACTCTTCCAAACATAATTGCTTTCTCCCGTGAATTCCCCTGCATGACGTGGCCAAAATAAGAGAGACACAATTTTGCGGACTGCTGTTCCCACCAGAGAGTTCCTAAAACAGACAAGATGCTTTAAATTAGGTGGTTGGGTTCAACCTGGTGTGTAAACCTACAATCACGCCTGCTGCACCTTTGGACCCCTGAAGCAGTGCCCAGATCCATTTGCTGGGGAGCCAACACTTCAAACAAGAAATCTCATTATCCCGTTCAGATTTCAACAGCTGATTTCATCCATCCTGGCAACACCCCTTCCAGGTGTTGCCTAAAGCCAGATGTTTTTCTTTAAGGGTGGCTAAGGTGAACTTAGGCCTTGCCTGTGCCAAGCAAGGGCTCAACCCTTACCTAACTGGGTTGCTATTGTGGGAATAGAATAGAGTGGTGGCCACCGACCTTTTGGGCACCAGGGACGGGTTCCGTGGAGAGATTTTTCCATGAACTGGAGAGAACGTGGTTTCGTGTGCTGCCTGCATCCCTGGGATGGGGCTTTGCTTGTTTGTGTGGACCGGTTTCTGGCATGCTGTGGCCTCGTGCCGGTCCACAAACCAGGTGTTGGGAACGCCAGGAATAGAGGAAATAGATGAACTTTTTGCTAATCAGTTAAGGTATGTAAGAAGCGCACCACGGGGGATTTTAACTTCCCTGACATCAGCAGGGAGACAAACCCTGCATCTAATGGAAGATCAGATTCCTGACAATCCTAGCAGACAACTTTGTCTCCCAAAAGGTAGAGGAGGGAACAAGAGGGTCAGTCACGGTGGACTAAATTCTTACTGCCAGAGATAAAAATGATAATAGGGGTTCAAGTTATAGGAACCTTGAGGGGGGGGAGCAGCCATACAATATTGGAATTGGAATGAAAGGAGGAGAGTGGGATAACAAGGAAGAAATAAACTTTCTGAGCTTAGTTTCATCCAAATGTAATGCTATGTGAGAAAGACCTTGGGAGATGGGGAGAAGAGAGGCTGCGAAGGGAATAGAATAGAATAGAATAGAATAGAATAGAATAGAATAGAATAGAATAGAATAGAATAGAATAGAATAGAATAACAGCAGAATAGAATAGAATAGAATAGAATAGAATAGAATAGAATAGAATAGAATAGAATAGAATAGAATAGAATAGAATAGAATAGAATAGAATAGAATAGAATAACAGCAGAATAGAATAGAATAGAATAGAATAGAATAGAATAGAATAGAATAGAATAGAATAGAATAGAATAGAATAGAATAACAGCAGAATAGAATAGAATAGAATAGAGTAGAGTAGAGTAGAGTAGAGTAGAGTAGAGTAGAGTAGAGTAGAGTAGAGTAGAGTAGAGTAGAGTAGAGTAGAGTAGAGTAGAGTAGAGTAGAGTAGAGTAGAGTAGAGTAGAGTAGAGTAGAGTAGAGTAGAGTAGAGTAGAAGAGTTAGAAGGGAACTTATAGGTCATCTAGTCCCATCCAAGCAGGAGACCCTACACCATTTCTGACAGATGGCAGTACAGTCTCTTTTTGAAAGCTTCCAGTGACAAAATTCCCACAACATCTGGAGGCAAACTGTTCCATTGGCTGATTGTTCTCACTGTCAGAAAATTTATCCTTACGTCTAGGTTGAATCTCTCCTTGATCAGTTTCCATCCATTATCTCAGGGGTCTTCAAACTTGCCCCTTTTATGACTTGCGGACGCCAACTCTCAGAATTCCTCAGCCAGGCACGCTGGCTGAGGAATTCTGGGAGTTGAAGTCCACCAGTCATAAAAGGGCCAAGTGTGAAGACCCCTGCCTTATTTCTTGTTTGGCCTTCAGGTGCTTTGGAAAATAGGTTGATCTCCCTCCTTTCTGTGATAGCCCCTCAAATATTGGAACACCCCCCCCTGGTCCTTCTCTTCACTAGACTAGCCATGCCCAGTTCCTGTAACCGCTCTTCATATGTTTGAGCCTCCAGTCCTGTCATCATCTTTGTTGCTCTTCTCTGCAGATAAGAGGCAGTTGAGCCCATAGCTGGATAATGGATACAGAAGTGACCCTGTCCCCTTAGGTTCTCAGGCTTTAAGGCAGATGGTGGCAGGTTTGTACTTTCAGACTTACAGGCTTCTGTTAATGTAGCCTTTTGAGTAAAGTAGAATTAGCTCATCTGGGTGTTTCCTGTCTAGTCTACCGGGCAAGGCTGACACCAAGAGAGAGGTGTGGAGTGACTTCGCTCACGCTTGGATATATTTGGTTTTATTTTCTCAAAGTCTATCCTACAGAAGTTCTATCTAGATCAGTGTTTCTCAAACAGGGCCCAGCCGGCTGAGGAATTCTGGGAGTTGAAGTCCACAAGCCATAAAAGGGCCAAGTTTGAAGACCCCCTGTCTTAAAGTTGCCCAAGTGGAGAAACCCTGATCGAGAGGGTTGCAAATGGCACATTAACAAAAATCAAGCTCATCCATTAGAGTGTAAAAGCACCACCCCTACCATAAACACCACCAATTAAAATTATACACAGCCCCTTCACTGACTCCCAGCAGTTAGAACAATGAGTCAGTGGAACTGCTTGAACATAAGAACATAAGAACCTAAGAAGAGCCCTGCTGAATCAGGCCAAAGCCCATCGAGTCCAGCATTCTGTGTCACCCAGTGGCCCACCAATTGTACATGGGGATCTTGAGCAGAAAGAGAAGGCAAAACCCTCCCTTTCCCTTGACCCCCAACAAATGGGACTCAAGGGAATCCTGCCTGCCTCAACCAACATAGAGGCGGCACATGGACATCCGTTTTAATAACCACCGATACACTTGGCCTCCATGAATATGTCTAGCCCTGCCTTGAAGCTGTCAAGGCTGACAGCTGTCACGACCCCTTCTGGAAGTGAATTCCATAAAGCAACGACCCTCTGGGTGAAGAAATATTTCCCTTTATTTGTCCTCACTTTCTTAGCTATGAGCTTTAGGGAGTGCCCCCTTGTCCTGGTATTGTGTGATAGAGAAAAGAATTTTTCTCTATCCATCTTTTCTATCCCATGCATGATTTTATACACTTCGATCAAGTCACCCCTTAAACGCCATCTTTCAAGGCTGAAGAGACCGAGGCGTTGCAATCTAGTTTCATAAGGGAGGCGCTCCATTTCCTTGATCAACGCTCCATTTCCTTGATCTGCTTGCCTCCAGAAGTTGTGTGTGTGCTCCAACACTGGAGGTTTTTAAGAAGAAATTGGACAACCCCTTCTCTGAAGTGATGTAGGGTTTCCTGTTTGAGCAAAGGGTTGGACTAGAAGACCTCTAAAGTCCCTTCCAACTCTGTTATTCTGTTAATTCTGGGTGGTTTGCAAATGGCTTAAAACATTTAAAAACAAGGAAACCAAACACAAGTACCAAAAAAAAGTAAAACGTGCCCTCCCAATTAAAACAAAAAAAACAACAACAAGAGGGCTTTTGAGCACATGCTGAATGACAGAACATGGAATAACAGAGTTGGAAGGGACCTTGGAGGTCATCCAGTCCAGCCCCCACTCAAGCAGGAGAATCTTATATCATTTCAGACAAACGGCTGTCCAGTCTCTTCTTAAAAACTTCCAGTGTTGGAGCATTCACCGCTTCTGGAGGCAAGTCGTTCCACTGGTTAATTGTTCTGTTAATAAATTCCTCCTTAGTTCTAGGTTGCTTCTCTCCTCGATTAGTTTCTGTCTGTTGCTTCTTGTCCTGCCTTCTGGTGCTTTGGAGAAAAGGTTGACTAACTGTTTTTTGTCTGAAGACAATTCTCAACCTCGGTAAACAACTTCATCTGCTCCTTCCTTGTTCAGATTGCATGTGTGCATCTTTTAATGTGTGGGCATGCACAGAGGCAGGGTCCTAAAAAAAAATCTCCCTATAGTAATAATAATAATAATAATAAAGTTGGAAGGGACCTTGGAGGTCATCTAGTCCAACCCCCTGCTCAGGCAAGAAACCCCTTTTATTATCTCATTATCTCCCTCTTTAAATCAATCCTGCAGGTTTCTAGTTGCTCGGACATCACCCCTGAATTGTATCTGAAGAGGGATGAGAGGGAAGTTAAGGAGAGGAGAGAGAAAAGAATAAAGGAGGGGAGAAGAAAGTAGGAAGGTTGGAGGAGAAGAGGAGAAGTGGGGAGAAAGGGGAGGAGAGTGGTGAAGGAAGAGGAGAAAAGGGAAGTAGGGAAGAGAAGAAAGGGAGAAAGAAGGTAGAGAAGAAGGAGGGTGGATACAGTGAAAGGGGAAATGGGCGAGCCACACCAAAAGTCATGTGTATGTATTTATTTTATTTTATTAAAAGTATCTTATATATGAATGTTAAAAGAATGTATGTTATATGTATGGGGGAGAGTTTGGGGAAATAAAAAATAAAAAATTTATTATGAAAAAAAAATCCTGCAGGTTTCTATGGAACTTCTCAGTCCTCAGTTAGAACTGATGAAGCTTCTTGGATGAGAAGCTTCATCAGCCCAGTTGCCCTTTGAAGGTAAAAACAGAAAGAAAGAAAGAAAGAAAGAAAGAAAGAAAGAAAGAAAGAAAGAAAGAAAGAAAGAAAGAAAGAAAGAAAGAAAGAAAGAAAGAAAGCAGCTTTTTAAGACAATCCTGCAGAGATTTCTGCTTTGGACATTGGCCCTTCTGAATCCTGAACCTTAGCAGAAGAGTCGGGAAGATGCTGCGTGTGAGTGAATATAAACTTTATGTACTGGGACTAAACGTTTAACCTCTGCCGCCTTCCAGCACCCAGGGACCTGTTCAGCAATATATTTAGGAAACGAAGGAGTTGGGCAAATGGACCCATGATCATCTCAGCGCTGTTTTTGAAACACAGGGACGAAAGGCAGACGGAGGCTTCCTCTGGAAAGACAGAGACACAGTTCAACGGCCGTCAACATTTCCAGCGATCTGGCCCATTAACCGGTTTTGGTTGGGATGAAACTAAATTGTCCGTCAGGGTCTGAGAAAGCCGAAATCTTAGCGGTGCTCGCTGTCCCTGATGATTGCTCCGAATGAATGAGAGGAGAGGAACAAATATGGAAGTGTCTCCATTAAAAAAAAAAAAAAGTAGAGACATACTGTACATCGTTGGGAATCTGCATCTTGTAATGAACAGAGAGTCCACTTACAGCCAACACGGGGCTTCAGCTGTTGGGGCTTCTGATGGGAACAGTGCAATGTTTTCATTGTAGCTGGTCTGCAGTGACTAAAACAGAATAACAGACCTGGAAGGGACATCAGCGGCTCCCAACCTTTTCTGCACCCCTAGAACGCTTCTGGTATATTCTCACACCCTTTACAAAAGTTTGAAATAACGGCAACGAATTATGCACGTACACTATAATTTGGAAATGTCTAAACCCAAGTTTTTGCCCTCCCTGGAATATCGTCTCGCACCTCCAGCTGGGAACCCCTGCCCTATACCATTCCACACAAATGGCTGTCCAATCTCTTCTTGAAAAGAGGATTCCTTGTTTGATTGACGCAAGAGTTCCAAATACATCACAGTGTGGTTACTCAACGGTGCTGACAGGTCAAGCTGCAGGGTTGGAATGAGACAGATGCAACCCCATCTTCTGGAGGCACCAAAAAGCCCAGCTCCTCCCAAAGCGAGACATGGTGTCTACTTTTCCTGGTTCACTTCTCTTTCTTGCCTTGACTGTACCACGTCTGGGCCAAAGATGAATCTCCCACCAGAGTTTTCAGAAGCTGTTTTTTTGAAACACTTGGCTGGGAACTGTCTCCCTTGGTGGAGCGGGCGGGTGTGGGAATGGAGAAGACAAGACAAGGTGTCAAGGTGATGAAGGTGTGGAGTGACTCGCTGGCCTGTTGACAGCATGCTTGGAAGAGACTGACGGGGTTGAAGGAAAACCATCTTCCCTGTAGACTGATGGGCAAGTTGGTGTAATAGGAAGAGGTTATTCATTCACTAAAGGCCAACAGCCTTCTGAGAGTCTTCCCCTCTTGTTCTAAGTTGTTGACCATGATTTCTGAAGGCCCTGATCCAGGAGTTGGAATTTTGTAACTTCTAGATCAGGGGTCTTCAAACTTGGCCCTTTTATGACTTGTGGACTTCAACTCCCAGAATTACTCAGTCAGCGTGCAGTTTGAAGATCCCTGTTCTGGATGCTGTAGACTTAACGCTGATGTAGCCAAACCCAAGAAGAGTGGTTGTTGTAGTCCTACCGTATATATGGGAGACCTAACCTGTTCCACATTTTGATCCCGAAGATCTCAAATATTCAACTTCGCTCTTGGGCGATCTGAAGGAGACCTTGGTGCTCTCTGAGCTTGGTGGTTTTCTTGCAGATGTTTCATTACCAAACTAGGTAACACCGTAGTGTTGATGATGTCGCCTAGTTTGGTCCTGAAATGTCTGCAAGGAATCCATCAAGCTCAGAGAGCATCAAGGACCCCACAGCTCAACCCTGCACTATAAATATTCTCCTCTATCAAGTAATCTGAAGGAGATTTTATTGATACAAGATCTCAACTACATGTAATTATGGAGGTAACCATTTGTGAGAGAGAGAAGTAAGTATTGTCTTCTATCTCTTTGCCGTTCAAAATCCCTCCTGTATGGTTTTTCCCTTCGTCTTGAAGGAACGAAGACAAAACCCTGCTTCAGTCTGGAACCAAGGCATGAGTGACAAAGCACATCTTGAAAAATGCACTTTATACTTCCCATTTTACAACTCTTATCTCTGAAGGATGCTTGTCAGGTTCCAAACACAAGGTGGCACTCCCTAAAATGAAATTTTGAAGCTTTTTCATGGGAAGTAAAATTTGCAATGTGATTTTGGTGTGAAGGGCAGCAGATGAAAGGAGTGGGGGGTTAGAGCAAAGTTTGATTGAGGTCTGATTGCAAATTAGGTGAACTACGGATACTCAGTTGTGGGGCAAACAAACTCTTGCTCAGATAAATCCTGGTTTGCAATCTCTCTGAGATTTTATTGCAAAGTACCTTTTAAAGTGGAGCAGTTTAAAAAGAATAACAGCACCATCCTCCCTTGTATAATATTCAAAATCTATCTAGTATTCAGTTTATATTTAGAGTATGCTGCCCCAATATCTATAGCTTCATGGGTATAAGGATTGTTTGAAATGTTCTCCTTCTCTTCTCTCCTTTTCCTCTTCCTCCTCCTCCTCCTCCTCCTCCTTCTCCTTCTCTTCTCCTCTTCCTCTTCCTCCTTCTTCTTCTCCTTCTCCTTCTCTTCTCCTTCACAATCTCCTCCTACTCCTTCTTGTCCTTCTTCTTCTCTTTCTCCTTCCCTCCTTCTCCTTCCCCCTCCTCCTCCTCCCTCTGATTTTTATTTCCATTTGTATTTTAAAATACAATAAATGCTATTTAAAAAAAAAAAGATGGGAAAACTGCTTTCTCCTCCAAGAACTTAGCAAGCTGCAATCTGCTCAAGCTTCTGGGTTGGGTAGGTGAAGGTGATGATCTCAGAATGGCGTTGCTGCTGATTCCCAATTAACATGCCACTTTCCTTCATTTTATTTAACTTGTTTGGGATGTTTGATGTGAAGGCTGTTTGCTGTTGGCGCATTGATTTATAGCCCTTTTGGGAAAGGAGCTTTAGGCTGTGAAGTGTGAGTGTCTCCCATGTTCAAAACATGCTCATCCGAGCTTCTGTCCTTCAACAAGCGGGATTGCTGTCTATTAACCTAATTTGCAAATGACGACCGCTGGCTAAATGCTAATTAGTACATCTGGGCTTGGTGGATTCCTAGGGTGTAATTTGGAGGGGAGAGCAGAAATTGTGCCAAGTTAGCACAAAATCCTTGGTTCTGTCCCTGCTTGTTCCTACGCCTGATTCTCAGATGGGAAGCCAAGATGGCTAACCCCGACCTATAGGTTTTGTAGTTCTCCTCCCCTTCCTCCTGTTTAGGGTTTGAACATGTTTGGGGGGTTTTAAGCCCAGGAGAAAGGTCTCCTGTGAATTCTGGGTTTGTTCAGCACTATTTGTCTCTGCCTCAGCCATAATTGTTTGGACTACTTGATAAAAACGTCCTCGGTCAAATGGATTAAAATGCCATTTCAGGGGCTCATTTTGAGTACGTCCAGCCCAGGAGACTTCTCACTGTCACCATTATGTCTTCTGAAGAAGGAAAACTATTTGTTGGGGGACTGAACTTTGATACTGATGAACAAGGCCTCGAACAGCATTTCAGCTCTTTTGGTCCTATTTCTGAAGTTGTTGTGATCAAAGACAAAGAAACACAGCGATCAAGAGGCTTTGGTTTTATCACCTTTTCCAATCCTGATCATGCATCAGATGCCATGAGATCAATGAATGGAGAGTCTATAGATGGGCGCCAGATCAGAGTTGATCATGCTGGGAAATCTTCCCGTGGATCCAGAGGTGGCTACTTTGGAGGCAGGGGACGAGGTCGTGGCTATTCCCGGGGTGGAGACAGAAGCTAAGGTGGAGACAGAAGCTATGGTGGACGTTACGATAGCCGCAGTGGGGGCTACAGTAGTTCACGTGACTACAGCAGAAGTCAAGGAAGCTACAATGATCGATACTCCTCAGGAGGTTCTTATAGAGACAGCTATGACAACTGAGCTCACACCGAGTAAAAATCCTTCCTGACTCAAGATCGTCCTTCCAATGGCTGTATTTATAAAGATTTTTGGAGCTTCGCTGAATCTTGTTTAATTACCTACATGATCTTCCCCTTATATAGCTTTTATCACATGTAACCTGAAAGCTTCCTCTACAAGATAGCCTGTTAGACTTTACTCAAGGGGTTTTTTTAAGTGGTTTTTAAGCAGTTGTAAAATCCAGTTTTATTTGTCTTGCCTTTGCAATCTACGTTTTTTTAACTTGACACATGGGGCCCTACAATGTAAACCTGTTGGAAGCTGACCAGACTCTTGAAAAAGTACAATCATTTGATGTTCATCTCTTGGCATAACAAGCAAGGGTGGCAAGGCAAAAGAATCTTGATATTATTAAAGATATTGGCATTACTACATTGATCATAGTAAAAGCTATTTTAATGTAAAGTAAACCTATAACTTGAATGCTTTGAGAGGTTCTTGAAAATGTTTGTTTATATTGTCCATTTTTTTACTGGAAGAAATATGCATAATTTCAATTAATTGTATTTGAAGTGGATAAGGAATTTCCTGTACTGAGGTTTTGGCTTTACGAAGCCCATTAAAATCCCATCTGAAACAAAAAACAAAAAAAATGCCATTTCAGGGCTATCATTTGGCATTTACAGGATCCGTGGACCAGTACTGGGCCACGGCATGCCCAGCAACCGGTCCGCACAAACAAGCAAAACCCCCTCCGTGGGATGCAGGCAGCACACAAAACCACCCACTCTCCAGTCCGTGGAAAAACCTCCCTCCACGGAACCGGTCCCTGGTGCCCCAAAGGTTGGGAGCCTCTGTCCTATAAGACCCCATCTAACCCAACAGCTCCCGACTTTACTTGGGATTAGCCAAGAGTGGAGGTGATGGTTGTGCAAAGTTTGCTTCTTTTCTCATTCGTTCCTCTTTCTCCTGTCTGATCCATGGCTGCTTCTCTCCCCTTCTCAGGACCACGAGAAGCAGTATGTGGGCTTTGCCACTTTGCCCAACCAGGTCCATCGGAAATCGGTGAAGAAGGGCTTTGATTTCACCCTCATGGTGGCAGGTGAGCATCACCCAGATTCGGGACCTTCTGCTTGAAGTATGTGTGTGTGGTTCTGCCAGGTGGGTTGTCAGCTTCCTAGTGTAACAGTTCTGGGATGTTCTAAGCAATCAGGCTTAGTACGTCTTCCATTGGTCACCCAAGGTCTGCTTGTGAATAACTGGCCTATTAAACTTCATCCTTGCTTGAGGTGGACCAACTGGACATCCAGGGGTGGATGAATCAAAAGGATGAATGCTGTTTGATTTCCTTCCTTCCTTCCTTGCTTCCTTCCTTGCTTCCTTCCTTCCTTCCTTCCTTCCTTCCTTCCTTCCTTCCTCTTTCTCTGTCTCTTTCATCCCTCTCTCGCTCATTGTCCTTCCTTCCTTCTCTCCATGCTTCCTTCCTTCCATCCATCCATCCTTCCTCTTTCTCTGTCTCTTTCATCCCTCCCTTGCTCGCTCATTGTCCTTCCTTCCTTCCTTCCTTCCTTCCTTCCTTCCTTCCTTCCTTCCTTCCTTCCTCTTTCTCTGTCTCTTTCATCCCTCTCTCGTTCATTGTCCTTCCTTCCTTCTCTCCATGCTTCCTTCCTTCCATCCATCCATCCTTCCTCTTTCTCTGTCTCTTTCATCCTTCCCTCCCTCGCTCATTGTCCTTCCTTCCTTCCTTCCTTCCTTCCTTCCTTCCTTCCTTCCTTCCTTCCTTCCTTCCTTCCTTCCTTCCTTCCTTCCTTCCTTATGACTTATGATCATTTTTCACAATTGCAACCTTTGTAGCATCCCCATGATCATGCGATCAAAATTCAGGCAGCAATAGCAATAGCCTTTAGACTTATATACCGCTTCACAGTGCTTTCCAGCCCTCTCTAAGCAGTTTATAGAGTCAGCACATTGCCCTCCAACAATCTGGGTCCTCGTTTTACTGACCCTGGAAGGACGGAAGGCTGAGTCCACCTTGAGGCGGTCAGGATTGAACTGCCGAAGTGTTGGCAGCCGGCCGTCAGCAGAAATTAGCTTGCAATACTGCATTCCAATCACGGTGCCACCCCAGCTCATGCTTGGCAACTGATTCCTATTTACGACCGTCGTGGTGTCCCAAGGTCACGTGATCCCCTTTTGCAATATTCTGACAAGAAAATGTCTCATTTAGCAACTGAAATGTTGGGCTCAACTGTGGCCGTAAGTCAAGGACTTCCTGTAGACAGTGGCCTGGAGTTCCACCGATGCCATCTCTGGTTCTGCCTGGTGATGTGGGTTTTTTTTTTCTGTCCTACAGCTCAAATTTAGGAGCAAGGCATATTGTCTCTGAAATGGAATTTCCTGTAAGCATTACACTTGTTGCAATAAAAACGAAACAGACAGGAAGCAGCTGTGCATATGGCAAAACACTTTTTTTTTTTAAAGAAAATTACAACTAGCTGGGCATTTTCTTCCAATATTTTTTTCCATCTTTCCTCCCCTCTCCCTTTTCCCCGTCTTTCCAACGGCCTGAATCCTGTGCAAACAATTTCATTTCTACCCCGGCTTCCTGCCGAATGGCAGCCAAGAAAAACAGGTCCCGTTCAGGGAAGCGAAGGATCAGCCCTTAAGCACGCACCGTATTGTCTGGGAATAGAATATGGGATTGGGGGATTATAAACCCAGAGTTGGGAAAAGCTAAAAAAAAATAAAAAAATTATCAGCCCAAAATAAACAAGAGTGGAAAGCGAGGTCTGTTTATTTGAGTCTTTAATAATGGGTTGATAAGCTTCTAAACTTACAAGTTTCCTGTGATTGAAATGGGGAGGGGGGGAATGTGAAGGAGAAGGAGGGAACGTGGTGTTCCAAAGTGAACACAAATGTGGTAGAAAAGATAGACATTTTTTTCGTTAGGTTTAGTACTCCACCTGCCACCTTAAGTACAGAGAATTCGAGAAGCACTGAGTAATGGAGGATAGAAGGTTGAGGTGTTACAGAATACAGAATAACACAGTTGGAAGGGATCTCAGAGGTCTTCTAGTCTAGCCCCCGCTCAAGCAGGAGAACCTATCCCATCTCAGACAAGTGACTGTCTAGTCTCTTCTTAAAAACCTCCAGTGATGGAGCGTCCACAATTTCTGGAGGCCAGCTGTTCCACTGGTTAATTGTCCTCAGTATGAGGAAGTTTCTCCTTAGTTCTGGGTTGCTTCTCTCCTTGATCAGTTTCCACCCATTGTTTCTTGTCCTGCCTTCAGGTGCTTTGGTGAATAACCCCCTCTTCTTTGTGGCAGCCCCTAGGATACTGGAAGACTTCTATCCTGTCTCCCCTGTTTCTTCTTTTCTTTAGACTAGCCAAACCCAAGTCCCGCAGCCGTTCTTCGTATGTTTGAGTCTCCAGGCCTTGGATCATCTTAGTTGCTCTTCTCGGAATTTTTTTTCCAAACTCTCAACATCTTTGTTTTGATATGGTGACCAAAAATGGCTGCAGTATTCCAGGTCTGGTCTTACTAGGGTTTTATAAAGCGGTACTAATACCTCGCGTGACCTTGATTCTTTAAAGATTCTTTAAAGATGTTCCACCTGTTCTGCCCTCAGGTGCTTTGGAGAATAGGTTGACCCTCTCTTCTTTGTGGCAGCCCCTCAAATACTGGAACGCCGCTATCATGTCCTTCTCTTTGTTAGATCAGGGATACCTCATTCCCTCAATCATCCGTCGTATGATTTAGCCTCCAGCCCCCTAATCATCCTTGTTGCTCTTCTTTGCATTCTTTCTAGAGTCTCAACATCTTTTTTGCATTTTGGTGACCAAAACTGGATGCAAGTGTCCTCTTATCCAGGTCTTCTCCTGTGAAAGAATATTAAAGGCCATTTTTCAAACTGACTTAAATTTGGGAGAGAAAAGTTCTCCCTCGATTCTCTGTTCAGCACTCCTTTGACGTAATAATAAGCAAATCGTGGTTTTATCCAGCACATTTATTATTATTATTATTATTATTATTATTATTATTACTACTATTATTATTATTATTACTACTACTACTACTATTATTATTATTATTAATAATAATAATAATAATAAAAGTTGGAAGGGACCTTGGAGGTCATCTAGTCCAACCCCCTGCTCAGGCAGGAAACTCTATACCATTTCAGACAAATGACTGTCCAATCTCTTCTTAAAAATCTTCAGTGTTGGAGCATTCACCGCTTCTGGAGGCAGGTTGTTCCACTGGTTAATTGTTCTGACTGTCAGGAAATTCCTTCTTAGTTCCAGGTTGCTTCTCTCCTTGATGAGCTTCCATCCGTTGCTTCTTGTCCTGCCTTCGGATGTTTTGGAGAATAGCTTGACTCCCTCTTTTTGGGGGCAGCCCCTGAGATATTGGAACACTGCTATCATGTCGCCCCCTAGTCCTTCTCTTCATTAAACTAGACATCCCCAATTCCAGCAGCCTTTCCTTGTATGTTTTAGCCTCCAGTCCCCTGATCATCTTTGCTGCTCTTCTCTGCCCTCTTTCTAGAGTCTCAACATCTTTTTTACATCATGGTGACCAAAACAGGAGGCAGTATTCCAAGTGTGGCCTTACCAAGGCCTTGTAAAGTGGTATTAATATGAAGGTGTCTTGTTCATCATTTGCAGTCATATTCACAGAGCCTTAGAATGACAGACATAACAGAATGACAGAGTTGGGAGGGACCTTGGAGGTCATCTAGTCCAACCCCCTGCTCAGGCAGGAAACTCTATACCATTTCAGACAAATGACTGTCCAATCTCTTCTTAAAAATCTTCAGTGTTGGAGCATTCACCGCTTCTGGAGGCAGGCTGTTCCACTGGCTAATTGTTCTCACTGTCAGGAAGTTTCTCCTTAGTTCTAAAATTGCTCCTCTCTGTGATTAGTTTAATAATAATAATAATAATAATAATAATAATAATAATAATAATAATAATAATAATAATAATAATAATAATAAAGTTGGAAGGGACCTTGGAGGCCACAACAATGAAAACCTCGGACAGGAGGAAGAGCGCCGCCGGGTAAGCAGGCAGGTGTCTTGCTCAGCACTTTTTTCAGTGCCATTGTAACTCCGAACAGTCACTAAGCGAACTGTTGTAAGTCGAGGACTATCTGTACTTCATCACTTTTTTCCTTTTTTGGGGGGGTCAAGTTTTTGACACCTTGCTAGGCGACGGGTGGTATTCGGATATTGCCATATCCTAAAAGTGGTACAATGGGTGAAAAGGTTGAAAAGCCCTGCACTATTAGAGCTGAAGATGGAAATAAATAAATGAAGCCCCAATGGAAAAAACAAGCTGGCAGAAGGCTTGGCACCACCCTGGCCTTTGCATAAACAGTTCTGGGTCCTGTTTCCTTCCTCGGTTCCTGTTTGCTTTTAGTGTGTGAAAGAGAGAGACACAAGGGAAAGAAAGAAAAGAAATCTAAATAAATGAGTTAATTCTACCCATGCCACCAACTGACCATGACATTGGATTTACGTCTCTTCTTTGCTTTCTTTCTGTTCTCGTTGTTCCCACAGCAGTTGTTAAATATTGACTCGGTCTGTTTGCCAAAACTAGAAAATCCAGTGCGTGAATCAACATGGATTCAAGAAAAAGGCTTTCTCTACTTGAGGATTCAGTGGGGCAACCCAAATTTCATTTTGAGGGCCTGGCTGAGAAGGGGCAGAACTCCTATTGCCTTGCCATCCTCACTGAAACTCTGGTTTCTGTGATGTTCACCAAGAACTTCAGAAGACCAAACATGTGAATTGAGCACTGAGGTTGAGTATCATCAGAACAAGAGGAAGTTGCCTTCACATCCAGATTGGGAATCTTGACCTCAAGTGCTGTGCACAAAATTTATTCTGGGATGCAAAAATTCCTCTGTTGGCTCATATTTAAGTTCTCTGTTTCACTGTTGGCTCATATTTAAGTGGACAATTGCTTAAATATGAGCCAATAATGTGCAGCAGCAGCCAGAAAACCCAATGCAATGCTAGACTGCATTAATAGAAGGATCGAATCAAGATCACATGAAGTGTTACAAAGTCTTAGTAAGAGCATACTTGAAATGCTGCATCCAGTTTTGGTCGCCATGATATTAAAAAGACATTGAGACTCTAGAAAGAGTGGAGAGTAGAGCAATAAGAATGATTTGGGGGGCTGGAGAATAAACCATACAAAGAGCAGTTGGGTATGTCTAGTCTAATGAAGAGAAGGATGAGGGCTGACATGATAGCACTGTTCCAATATCGGAGGGGCTGCCACAAGGAAGAGGGGGTCAACCTATTCTCCAAAGCACCCAAAGGCAGGACAAGAAATAATGGATGGAAACTAATCAAGAAGAGAACAAACATAGGATAAAGTAAAAAATGTCCTAATGGTGAGAACAATTAACCAGTGGAACAGCTTGCTTCCAGAAGTTGTGGGTGCTCTGTGACCGAGGGTTTTTAAGAAAAAAACTGAACAACCATTTGTCCAGAATGGTATAGGGTTTCCTTCTTGAGCGGGGGGGGGGTTGGACTAGATGACCTCCAAGTTTCCTTCCAACTCCATTATTTTATCTTCTATGTTCTAATTCAGGTTCAGGAACCAAAATTTGGAATGATCTATTCAAGATGTGGCCACCAAACCTGCAACGTTCAAATGATACAGACGCAACCAACCCCTTGAGAATGATTTGAACTTGTGAGGTCCCTTCTTATGAAGCTTATGATCCATCCCCCCTCATACAACCCCCCTTTCCCTTTTTTCATTCATTTCCCCTACAACAATAATGGAGCCCTCCCATTTCCCATTATTCAGCCTTTGTAGCTCATGCATTCTAGCTTCTAATGATGTGAAGAGAGAAGAAAGGAAAAAAACCATCCATCACTTGCAGGTGAAGCTAGCCAAAAGAGTCATTGTTTCTCCATCGGCTTCCCTTTGCTGGTCCCTCAGCAGGGAAAGATGAACTTGCAAAATTCATATTCATATCCCCTTTGTCTATCTTTCTTGGCAAACGTTGCCACGGCTGTTGTGTGGAATCTATGATGATGGAATCATGAGAAGAGGCAAAGGATGAGCAAAAGGAAGGACGGGGTTGAGTCAACCGTGGTTGGCCTCTTCCACCCATTCTCAAAGCAGAAAGGGATGAGAGAGGAACGGTGATAAAAGAGAGTTGGGGGTGATTTTGAGTGGGGGGGGAAAGGAAATGCCGTTGGCCTTGGGGGATCCGGCAAAATCCCCCTTGGTGAAGCAAGTTTGCTGGAAATCTTGCTTCCAACCCTGTAGGGTAATTAATTTAATTTCACCCCACTACAGATGCTTGGCACCTACACAAGATCTTTAATTGTCCATAAAATATTCTCCCCCCCACCCACCCCCACCCATCTACAGATGGTTTGCTCTTAGGAAAACAAAGACTTTAATAGCTGATCCATTGGATGGGAAACACCTTTATAACAATAATGTGTTTAACACATCTATCCCTATATCCATCGCACAAATCTTCTCTCTTTCTGGCGCTGCTGGAGAAAAAGCTAATTAATAGAACAATATTGAGTTGCCTTGGAGTTTCTCAGGGTGCACAATGATCTTTTAAAGAGTTCTCTCCGTCTTTGCTTCTCAAATGTATTTGTGGATTAGAATGTCATTATCTTTTGCAACATAGAACATAGGCTAGTACGGTTGGAAGGACCCTGAAGGTCTTCTAGTCCGGCCCCCTGCTCAAGCAGGAGACCTGATACCATTTTGGACAAATGGCTGTCCAGTCTCTTCTGGAAAACCTCCAGTGATGGAGCAGCCCAACTTCCAGAGGTTAGCCATCCCAATGGTTGATTGTT